>JACXGK010007268.1:0-11606 GCA_016801125.1 Novumbra hubbsi | reverse complement strand
AACACCAGATCCGCCCACCTCTGATCTTGGTCCTCCCACACCAGATCCTCCCACCTGTGATCTTGATCCTCCCACACCAGATCAGCCCACCTCTAATTTAGATCCTCCCACACCAGATCCTCCCACCCCTGATCTTGATCCTCCCACCACTGTTCTCGATTCTCCCATTGTGATGAATTTCAACACCTATTCTTTATGCAGTTACCCACACTTTAGATATAGAGTTACCCTTACTTGCTCTCCCCTACCATGTGAACATGTTCCTAAGTAGCTGGGTTTAGATGTCAAAGGGTAACTCATATGAAGCATTGAGAACAGGTCCGTTATGGGGACCTTGAACAGCAATACCCAGTGTGCTCTGTTCACAGTACCCTGAACTTCCCTTCTGGTTGTGGTCATACAAAGTGTTTACATTGTATTTGTTCAGATTTCGGTGTAACAAATCCATGCCGCGACAGATTTGCCGTGCAGTACGGTTCAACTTTAGCCCACAGTACATTTCTCCTGATACTGTGTGATGCTCACCAGCAGTGGCCGAGCCTTTCTATAACGCAGTGAAAGAGAAGCCTTTCAAAAGAGTGTGTGCCGGAAATAGTACTGACTGGTGTTGTGTAATGCGTTCCTCTTCTGTGCACTGGAACTACTGTGAGCTCAATCAATACACCTCCCTCACATGCCGTTCAGTTCAAGTAGAAAACAAATATACTTGTGTGTTGTTTTTCCCCTCTCCACAGTTCACCAAAAGTGAGTCAGAAGCATGAGTACGATAGAGAGATCACTGGTGAAGAGATGTAGCAGACTGATAAACAATGGGCCTTGTTTGCCTTTGAAATACATTTTGTAATACAATCTTGTGTTTCAGAGGCAAACAAAAAGCCTGTTCAAAACGTGTGGCTTGCTTGCTCGCTATACAACTCACACTTTTGAGTGTTCACTTAAAGACATTAAAAGTAAATGTACTTTATCTGGAAAATGCTTTTTACATTTTTTAACATGATTTTTTAAAAACAGATCCAAGCCCCTATGATGCATGAACTGTACAAAATGGCCCCTTTCGGTTGTTATTGTAGATTTCATTGTCGTTTGGAACAATTAGATTTTTCAACATTTCCAATTTCCATTGTACTCCATAGAGAAGTCACATCTAGGTATGTATGCCATTTTGGAATTTGTCTTAATCTGTTTTCATCTGTGACAAAATGTAAAAAGCATTTTTTGCCTCTTTCTTGATGAATTGTCTGTGAGAATTGCCAGAACAATCCGAGAGCCCTACTAAAATACATCCAGGCTCAGATGGAATGGCCTTGAATCAAAATCTGGGCAGAACGGAGAGGATGAATTAGACAGGTTCATATTTGACACCCAGGGTCTTTAAATACAAATTCCCATTAGCCTGCTTTTCAAATGCTTTAACATAAAAAATTGTTTTGTTACTTACCACAATATGTACTTTCGCAGAGCAACAATCCATTTTGCACGGTATGTGCACTGATTGTACTTCCAGAAAAGGTGTTCATAAAAACTGTCAATTGATTTTGTTTAATTGTCCTTTAGCCATCACATTTAATGGCCACGCAAACCTCGGCTGATCCAGCAGTATCTCAAAAGAACATTGATTTATTTAGTAATTCTGCAAATAACACATTGTGTTAGTAATGTATTTTCATGTTTGCAGAGTTGGCTAATGGGTATTTGAATTGAAGAATCCTGGGACACCTGCATCCTCTACTAACAAAAAGGTGTTGTCTGGATTGTGATATAACATCACAGCATTTAAAATGCCTCATATTCACAGGATAGACTAGGGGATTTGAATAGCATCTGTTCAATTATATTTCACTTGTATCAAATGTCACCAACTTCAAAACATTTACATTGTTTCACGTTTTTCATAAACAATTTCAGATCTCTAAAAATAAAAGAAAGTTCAACAAGAAAGGGGTAATTTATGTTGCTTTGCATGTATATGTTTTTAAACAAAATGTAAACAAATAAGCTTTTTACAAGGATGTTTATTGTCCTCATGATATAGGCTAACATAATTTTAATAAAAAGTATCTAATTGGACTAAAAGTTAGATCAAGGCCAAAGGATGTACAATATCTGTCATATGTACATGACCATATACACATTTAATTGACATGGTTATATGCACATACCTGAGCTCAACTCAATAATACAGGTTCCCCTATATCCCAGGACTCCAGATGTAGGCCAATGCGTGAAAGGAAATATACAGGACACGAAATGCTATGTAAATTCAGTCTTGTTATTCAAAAGCCCGGCCCAACATATGGCTATGCTATGAAGAACAACATCGGTGACCTATTGGTAATGCGTTGTTCACATATCCTGCAAACCAAAGGCATATCTTCTGAACGAGTGAAATATAGTTGTTGGGCTATATCCCGCCCCTGTTCATAATATGGGTATAAATAAATGACCTTGGTGGAGCTAACCAAAGGAAGAAGGACGTGTACATCAATTAAGGCATACAGTAGGCCTACGCATTGAGGTTTAGGGGATAACAATATTCCTTTGAAGCCGTGTTGTTCTATAATTGTCAGTCATACGCATTCAGATTATTTGTATATAATATATAAATAAAATACGTGCATGAAGCCAGTGCAATTCTCGCAGCATCCTCGGTTCTTCAATCTGTTCCACGACAACCCTTGTGTGTAGGCTATTGTATCCGACCCGCGGCATAAGTCTCTCAAACACCCTTCGGTCGATTCATGTTTATTGGCCTGGTTCTTTACGTAAACCTGGTAGTCTCGTAGAGGAGGTGCGCAGCGAAGTCTTTGTGGGGGAAGAAGAAGCATCCGCAGCTACTTGATCCTCACTGGCAGTAACCGGTCGGGCAACGGTGCGGAACTGGCCCCGAATGTCCCCAGCAGGCTGGGACGCCTGGTTATCTATCCCCACAGTCTTTGGTCTTTCGGCCATTTGTGCGGTTGTGTGGCTTTGGACAGACGCGTAGAGCCCTTTCGGTTGCGAGTGAGCACTTTCGGATAAAGCGGCGCTCTTGCTTTGGCCCTTCCAGTGAAATGCATTCGTCTGAGGCTTTGCGTTAAGCCTAATATTATTGACAGATAAATGCTCTGTCAGTGTAGAGTTAGTGTCTGAGACGTTGGTGCTGGTGGAGATGTTTGTTGAGATGTTAGTAGAGGTTGTGACATCCTCGTGCATCCCCGGCTTTCCCGCTGGAGCTGATGCGCTTGTGGGCTTCCATATCAAGCTGTAGTAAATGGCTAGAATGATGGCTGCTAAGGACACAGACAATACATATGCGAAAACAGTGGCTAGTCTCACCCACTTTTTGTTCGTCTTCGCAGCCATTTTAGCCTTTTTGTCCCCCGTATAAGTAGCAGGTTTGCCCCTCTCCATGTTGGGCATAAAGTCCCGCTCTCTCATATTGCCCCGATTTTTCCCACGATGCTCCACCACCCCGTCCGTCTTGAAGGTTTCTTAAAATCCACAATCCAAGAGAACACAGAAGACTGTACGGTTTGCGAGAAGACGTGTAGCCACAGACCTATTGGGGAGCGTTCACTATCTTAGACTGTGTATTTTAGCGCTAAATTGCTTTTTGGTTCATTCATTTCATCATAGAAAGGCACTGCGGGTAGTCTCAGAAAGCCAGTACAGCATTTCGTTTCATCATGGACATCATGGATGAGGCGGCCAGCTCAGGAGCTCTCGTAATCTTCAGCATTCGCCAGCAAAATCCCGGTTTGTTTATTCCAATGTTTATTTCAACATCATTTCCTTAGGCATCAAAAACGACAAATCCGCGGTAAACAATCAGATGTAATTTACTAAAACGATTGAATGAGATAATGTGGTACACTACTGACTGATTTTCTATAACAAATGAAGTGCCTGGCTCAGCTAAAAATACAGGAGAGGGGGCGTGTGAAGGGTCTTAAAGTGCTAGCAACTATACAGCGGGCTGTATAAACCAATGAAACCGCACCAATCGCACAGCTCACCGGAACACTACAGTTAATAAATAAGTGAAAGCCTGTCCATGTCCTGAACGAATAGCCTATGTTTACTTCTTGACAACAAAGTCGAACTTCTGACTTGGATTAAAGCCAATTATGTTGCTGTTTCAAAACGTAGTTGTGGGCATAAGGTATTGATATCGAAGGGCCACTACTTAAGGCTCAAAATACACCTCACATTTAGCACTCACAACGGATTGTGCCGTAGCGCTAATGAGTTTAGCCTGTTTAGATTTCAGCACCTTGGACAGTAGCCTGTAACAGTTAATTAGTGATCGGCCTATATTCACAGAACATAGCATCAACGGATAAAATTGGCAATATTGCATGCAATTCAATAAAATATCAGCGTAGCATAATGTAATTCACATACGTTAAACATTTGGAAAACTACAGACAGTATGATTTCGTTTAATATCTGAAATATCAGCCGTTTCATCAGAGAATCATTGCTGCTTAGCTTGATAATAGGGTAATTTGAATAAAATAAAATAATTGGTTACGTTATTTTACACATGCAAATATATTGGTGAGTATACTAAGAGTTTTCAAAATTAAGAACGTTCATTATCTAAATGTTTTTAGAAATCAAAAGAGCTTCTGTCAGAAATACAGTGAAATCCAACGTAACTATCCTACTAAATTATCCTAGGCCTACTATGGTGGATATAATTAAAGAATAAGGGGAGTATGTGTGGCATAGCCAATACATTATTTGCCATATAGCCTACCGCAAACTATTTGGTGAAGAACAATCATAAACAAAATCTAAATAGGTTGAATGCTTATTGGACATTTTGAACATTACGTACTTTTTGATTCAGTCTAATCTCGGAAAGACACTACTCTTCCCACACAGACTCTTAACTCCACCTGTCACAGGTCTTCCTATCCCAATATAATTTGCCAAAGAGATTTTCTTTCTCTAGAACTAACATTTGCATATTACACAAATTATGGGGGAATAGTCAAAATCAAAAGCCATGATTCCGCATCTAACATCTATGGTAGATGTAATCCCCCTAAACCACACTATTAAAATACATTTGAAATCAATAGTACATCAGTAATTTATCACAAATCGAACAAATATTGTATTTATTGTCTTAACATTGTATTGTGTGGCAGTCTACATTTGGGCCCAGCTATCCAGGCGTTTTGCTGCAATCCAGCGGCGGGTTTAGCTTCAGGTGATATGGGCAGCCGCCCAGGACCGCATCATGCCGTGGGCGGAACGAGGCGCACGCACCCAAAAAAGTAATGGTGACAATTTGCGTGATCGGTTTCTACTGCCCGTTTGCACGTCAAGTAAATTATATAATGTCACGGTGTGGGACTGTGGGTCTAGTTTGTCTAGATTACTGCCTGGGAATGTCTCTCACTGGAAGTCTGAGGTACGGGGAGCTGGGGAATCTATCAAATAGCGCACCTCTAACTTTGTACAGTACTAACGCAATTAGTAAAATCCGTCACACTACAAAATGCTAACAAATAAACCTCAAATTCAAAATCGTATTGTTGCATTTGTATTTGGTTTGTGCGCCAACGATAACGGTATGCAGATATGTTGTATGTTTATGAGTATAATATCATGCATGTAATGAAATAAAACAGCATTTAAGTAAGATTTTTTGCTATCTACGCTATTACACATAAGACGACTATATTCAGTTTTCTAGCTTACATAACATTATATACAATTTCAAACAGTTTCATCATAATAATGTTTTGCCAGTAGCAAAACGATTGCAACCTAACTAGCACGTTTTTGATTCGGTTAACTTTCATTGACATCAAGAAGTTTTCTGTAATTTTATTGGCTAGGTCCCGGTCTTTTTCAAATAGACTTTCCAATGCTGTAGGCCAACTTACATAGAAGTCTATATTATGCTCATATTTTGTTTCTTTACTGATATATTGATTCCCCTTGGATTGTCTCATGCCTAGGATTAGCCAAAGAGGTTTTACTGTTCATGTGGTTCCTATTCGGAAAGTTTCATAAATTAAGCCGGACTTTGTATATTTAACTGTGCCACGAATGTTTATAGGGTGTCGGGCTTGTATACTGTATTTCAATGCCAATTCAGGGGCACTTCTAAAAGATTGTTGAGCACCCTCGCCTAGAGAGCCATAAACGCTAAACCCGCTAATGCTGCTGTCAAAGCCTGCACCATGCTCTCAGTTTTTATTTTCACCTCCACAAAGTGTCTTGCATTACTACCTAAACTCCTGGCTTCAATTAAATGCTAGGCCATGCCCACGTTGTTTGTTCTCTCTGCTACTAGTTTGGATTTAAACGCCTGCCTGATGACTCCCTCCCTTCTAAAACAACCTTCAGGCAAAAGGTCAATGAAAGTTAAGTAAATATTTACCTGTGGTCAGGAGTGTTCAATTGGAATACTAATTCATATCATTAAAAACAAATATCACATGATGTTAGTGAGCTTTCCCGACCGCCCCTTCAGTCAAATCATGTATTTTGTTATTTTTGCTGGGGCTTGTTTGCAATGCAAATTTGTTGTGTTGTGTTGCCCCCTCCTTGCTCAACCCTGTGCTTTACTGCAGTCCCCGTAATCCACCTCAGAGTCCGGTCATATGAGAGGAGGGACAGGGCTGTCACTGGTCATGGCCATGGTCTAGAGGTCCAACTCCAGCAGTCACTCAGGGGTGGAAGGAACAAATAAGGGACCTTTATCATGGAGAGGAGACGCTATACTCTGGAGCCCCCGGAGGTCAAAGACTATTTGGTCAAAGGAGACCGGTTCACCAAATGGTCAGAGGTGAGCTGGCTATTCTTGAAAGTGCAGCAGATTACTGGAGACCTACTTCATTTGATACTTAGTTAATTAGCGAATGATGAGAACCATACCTCTGTTGCTAAGCTACTCAGGCTACGTTTATACACTGTTTAGAGGTTTTGAGTACATTAAAACAACTTTCCCCCTATCATCAGGACTCAAACAAGACGGTGCCAGTCACCATGAAGATGGACTCTAAAGGTTACTACCTCTATTGGACCAACCAGAGTAAGGTAGGAGGATATTGTAATCTGCATTTAGTCGGATGACATCGGGTAAATATTGCCACATTATATTATCTGCCTGGTTTAGTCGACCGGTGTCTATCTTAAATCCTAATCAAATTAAATACATCCTGGCTGCTGTGATAGCTGCTTCAGACTCCACAGCGTTGCAACAGGGTCCATCTGTGGTATGACAGCCAGACCAAACATCTGCAACCACGACGCATGTAAACGGACATGAGTGGGTTGTAGCGCTGCATTGCACCTCACAGTCCCATTAGCCTGGTGGATTGTATTGATTAAAGCTGATGTGGGTTCATCTGCCCGCTGCCTTGCGTGGGCGACCTCAGGACCATGTCCACAAGGCTGCGAGCTGCCTAACAGCCAGAGTGCTGTTTGCCCTTTGATATTTCAAGAAGAAATTGGGCACCGGTTGAATTTAAAAAGCCTGTGAAGGGCCTTGGAGAACTCCATCGATCTGTTATTAATATGAATGGAATCTGGCTATAGTACCAAAATTCTGGATTTGTATACATCCCGTGGTCAAATCTGTGTCACTTACAGTAGTAACATTGAAATATACTTTTCTCCAAGTGTGGTCTTATTCTTTTGAAAGCCCAGGTATTTTTGTTGATTTAACCATTATTTTCTAAAGATTATAGTTCTCTGCATATGAATGTTTATCCCTTTATCTGTCTCTCATTTGTAGGGTCAACACAAAATGTGAACTGAACTCCTCGCTTAAAATATTGAGGTTTTAAAGATATAGTAACTGCAGTCATAAAAAAAATGTATTTGATTTTTAGTTTGGTTTTCTTTTCTGTTACCAGCGACAAGCTTCCCAAAGTTGAAGGCAAAATTGTTTAAGACAGAGCCCTGTTTCTGTCATCCAAGCTAATTTATTTGGGAATTTATTATCAACTTAAACAGTATATGTAAGCTATTTGGAAGGGAAATAACAGGAACATTAGGTGAAATAGATTATTTTAAGCATTTTACACTCAAAAAGCAAGTCATGTGTGGAATGACCCATCACCCTCTCTCTCTAATGTAGCACTGCTTTTTCATCGATAGGCAACTACATCATTTGAATTCTCAGGCTTTTGCATGAATTGGATATAATTTTAAAGGTTCTCATTCGTAGGAGACAGAGTTCCTGGATGTTGCGACCATTAGAGACACCCGATCAGGAAAATATGCAAAACTTCCTAAAGTGAGTACCTTTATGGTGTGATGCTTCCACTGCTGAGTGATCACATTGACACGCATCCCATTTTTCATACCTCTGTATGCACTTGTGACTGAGGGGAAATGTATTTAGCTAAAGCCAAAATAAACACAGTGCTGTAGTGCACACATATCTGTCGCAGGACAACGTTGGTGATCTGATTTGCAGCCGAGCCAGGGAGCCTTGCGTTGCCGTTTCTGCGCTGTAGGGAGATGATTGAGTTAGACAGCTTGAATCTCTCCCGCTACTTGCTTCCACCCTGAGCTGTCTCCAGAGAGTTTCAGTATGCAGCTATGACTCCATACTGCTGGGGAGGTCACAGGTCCAAGCTATTGCCCGGGGAATAAACAATGTCATCCCCATAGCGGGTTATATATGTAGGCTATACAACATCCTGCCTTCTATTCAAGAAGCCACATATACGGTATCAAATTAGCATTAATGGATCATTGATCTGTTGGTACTATAGCATTTGAGGACATTGCTAGGAGTCGGATCATTGATCTGTTTGCACTGTAGTAGTTGAGGATATAGCTAGGACCTCCCCAGTTCCTGTGCTGTGCTTGCTGCTCTCAGGTTTCTCTGTTCTTGTCTGATGTTTTCATGTCCTGATTTGCCTGTTTGGTCAGGCTTGAGGTCCCAGGTGTCCTGTGTATGGAAAACAGATACCATGGTACAGCAGGCCTTATTTGCCCCTCTTTAAACAGACATGTAGAGAGGAGGACAGGGAATACAAGAGAAAGGTTTTGCAAAAGCACTTTGTGACAATTGCCGAAGAGCTTTATAAATACATTTGATTCATTGAGAAAGTGTTACATTATTTTATATAATGGGAGCATAACCCCTGGAAATGCTTTGCCAACATGATTATCATCATTCTGATAACAGAGACGACAGCGTATATTTCATATGTATCTCTGTTCTAATCAACAGCACCCTAAAGTCAGGAATGTGTTCAACTTGGACTTTCCAAACAGCGACCATCTACTCAAAACCCTAACAGTTGTCACAGGCCCTGACATGGTGAATTTGACTTACCTCAACTTCTTTGCTTACAAGGAGAAAGTGACACAGGTAATGGTCATTATATTGTACCCATGTAAATGTCACAGCAAAGTGACTTAAGAGCTTATAGTGCGTAAACTGTAAGAACAGAACTGAAAATGTCAAACATATAAACACAAGTATGTACATTTGCATATCAGCATCACCTTACCACCAACAATTATTTAAGAAACATCGGCTACTGTGGTTGACTGATTCTAGAGTGGCGATAAAGCATTTCCACATCAAAGCATCATCTGTCCTCGCACCTTTATGGATTAATGACTACAATATCCGGTTGAAATAAATCACAATAAACATAACAATTTGTTGTCTACCTGAGGAACCGACCAGCTGTATGCCCTATAGCGGTAAAACCAATCAGTTATTATCAGTAGTATATCCAGACTGCAATTTCATGCAGCTATGATCTAATTTTGTAGAACTGGGCTGCTGATATCCTGTCCATTGCTTACAACCCGCTGAGGAACAATTCATGCAGACAAGTCTTCATGGAGAAAATGTGAGTAAAGCTCGAAGTTCATCTATGTTGTAAATAAGTCAATCTGCTTAAATAATTTGACCCAGCTTTTCGTCCTAGGTATGTCCGCATCTCCCTTCACACCAATAAGGATGGCAAGATCCCTGTCAAGAAGTGAGTGACAGATAATCTCATTTAGAAATGTTTGAACGCATTCCCCCAAAATATCATATAGCCCTGATATAAGTCACCATCTGATGTAAGTTAAGTTATGTAAAATGCAACCAGTTGAAAAGATTCTGTCAATTTAAACTAGATGCCATGCCTCTTGTGTCGTCTACATTTTCACAATCAGTATTTACAAGATGTTTCCAGCCGACAAGAAAAGGGTGGAGAGTGCCCTGGCTTCAGCACACCTCCCCAAAGGAAAGGTTAGAAAGAAACCGTTTTATTAAACAGTCAGTGGGTGGTTTCACATACTCAGATACTCCTAGCCCAGGACTAAAGTGTCATTCCTGTAGAGATTTCGCATTAAGCTTGATGTTTAGTCCAGGACTAGGCCTAATTTGTGACTGGAAAAGTACAACTTAGAATAATCTAAAATCCTAGTATTTATGGAATATGTAGTAATGGTTCTTTCTGAGCCATTGTCATTGGAGCGAAATGTGTTCTTTTAGGGTGACACTATGAAACCAGAAGTCTTCACAGAGGCTGCTTTCAAGCTTTTCCTGATGAGTCTTTGCCCTCGACCAGAAATCTATGAGATCTTCACATCCTAGTAAGCGAAATCCTAAAGAGGTGGAAGGTGGTGCCAGGTGTAATTGTAATTGTGCCTTTCTCCGAGGTTGGTCCGTCCAGCTCATGCTGACATATTCTGGCTCAATCTTTAGCTGGGCCAATGTAAGATGCTGCTGATTTGACCGTCAGGCCTGATTCCCTCCCCCAGCTCTGCCAAGGCTAAGCCCTACATGACCAAGGAGAACTTGGCCAAGTTCATTAATGAGAAGCAGCGCGACTCCCGCCACAACGAGGAGCTATTCCCAAGAATCAGACCTGACCAAGTGAAGGCTCTCATTGAAAAGTATGAGCCCAGCTCCTCCAACAGAGGTGAGACACAAACAGTCTGGTTAGTACAATACAGGAGAACTTATCAAGAAGCCTACATCAACACACCCCGCTGCAGAGAAGATTCATTCAAGTTCATTGCTCACTTAATGTAGTTTTAATCATGTGTTTAATAGGAGACAGATGTGTAACACTACTGTTTTTGTATCTTATTCCACAGGTCAGATTTCTCCAGAAGGTCTGCTTCTCTATCTGATGGGGCCTGAGACGTCTGTGGTCATACTGGACAAGTTGGTCAAGTATCATGACATGAGCCAGCCCTTGCCTCACTACCTCATAAAGTCCTCCCACAACACATATCTTACAGGTCAGGCTACAGTCGTTACAACACGTTTATCATTATACAAACCACTATTATACAAACAACAAATTTACCTTGTCGTTATTTTTAAATAACTAAGCAATTCTTAAGACGATTACATTTTGTTTGACAATTGCCTTCTGTGCGATGCCAAAATTTACAACAAAACATTTTGACATAGTACCAAAGCTGGGCACTGTCATGCCCTGGCTGCGAGCCCCTGGCCATTTCAGGGCAAGACTTTTTGTGAGGCCTCTAGCCCTCTTCATGCCATTGTGGGCTCCCCAGTCAGAGCAGCTGCATTCAGTTGACTCTGATTGGGGAGCCTACTTAGGTTCATTTTCTAGCCACACCCGGTGTGGTTTATTGTTTGTGTTTGATGTCGCAACAGCTCA
>JACXGK010007267.1:0-25952 GCA_016801125.1 Novumbra hubbsi | reverse complement strand
ATCTACTCTGTTGTTTTTACTTGAACATAACCCCAAAACGAAGGACACATAATCTACTCTGTTGTTTTTACTTGAACATAACCCCAAAACGAAGGACACATAATCTACAATGTTGTTTTTATTCATTTTATAATGGAGGACTGATTGTGCCCATTGCTCCAAAATATTGCTGAACAATGAATGCTGCTCTAATGGAATGGCAGACAAAGAGAACTACTAAAATAAGACATTTGGATGTGAAAAACTCTCAGCATTTGCTGCATTGTCTATGGGGCTTTATTTATTTTTTTCTCTTCGCTGGTAATACATTGATATCCGATTCATTTGAGCTGTAGTCTGTTAGTGCATATTGACCATACAATACACCAGGGGTTATAATACCTTTTGCACTATAAAATAAAAAAATGCAAACGTTCAAACTGTACAAACGTGAACACACACCAATCTACTATTGCCTATTGGGAATAAATTCTAAAACCCCCCAAAAAATGTAATCTTGTCAATCACGTCAGTAACCGATATTTGCTAGGGATTTCATATTAGCAGCTTTTTACCGGAGCCCAGGCCTGCTTTCGTGGAGCTAAGGCTTCAGAATTGAATGGGCAGGTTGAAGACACATGTAGCGCCACCCAGTCTACAGCTACCGTGTGGTGCCAGCATGGTCTACCTTCCCCGTGGAAGGTTTCCAACACCCTGTTTGATCCATGCTCTGAGGAATTGGGACTGTTCTGGAGGTTGGTGGTGGTCTGACCCGGTGCGAGATGGTTACTTCCAAACAAACGGAACTCTGAGCGTATGCTCTCTATACCATTTTAGCTGTTCGTGACATACTATTGAAACCAATGTGTGAGTAACTTTAGACATAGCCAGTAGCCATCACAACAACTACTAAATGAAAATTGAACGCGTGGCTTCCCGGGTGGCGCAGTTTTATAGGTCTAAGCTGACGGCCACAGTCTAGGTTTGAGCCTTGATTTCTGCCATTTGCTGATGAGTAGCCTCACAGGGATGGAAAAGGGCCAGTGTCGCCTAGGGAGTGGGGAGGCGTTGTCAGCAGAGATTTCTTGACCTCATTCTGCTCCATTGACTCCCTCTTTCAAGGTAATAGGGAAATACCTTTTTCCTAGAAGAGCAGTGGGTTGGATTTACAAGCATGTGCATTGGAGGCTGCGACATTGGCCACATACATTTGGTTATCCAAGTCATAATCTACCTAAGTATCTGTCATCTGAACTCTGCAAGAGTTTTGCTGGTAACTGATGAATGTTTCATTTCATTTGTTACTCTCCCACAAGGATTGTTATAGCCCAAATAAATGACTCCATACCATCTCTTACTTTTCTCAGGACCTACTAAGATGCCGAGTGCTCACCTCTGGGATCTTTGAAACCAGATTTCAGGTGGACAAAGTAAATTTCCAGTGAGTATAACAGATACCATTATAAACTGCTTTTGCTGTGAGGATAATGAGCACATAAAACAACAGCAGCTCCACAACTTGTTCTCGAAGGTTGTTGAGCTGTACTGGATGTTAATTCCATTGAATAATCAATGAATGCATCCGATAATCAGGTGTACAGAGTTCTTCTTTAAGGCAGCTTGCAGTTTCATCTGTTTCTCCTCACTGCATGTGTCAATATTGCCGCCAGTCTTTCTTAAAGGAATTTAAATAAGTTACCATACAAGGTGTCATCAGTAAAACTGCAAACCAGTAATCACATGGTAGAACCCCCTGTGGTAAAAGTTACAGCTATAATTATTTTTGTTAAGTCTCTATTAGCTTTCCAAATGTGTTACTTGTCTTATTCTTTGATTCTAAGATTGAAGGCTGCATCTTGACTGGGACATGTGGTCCTCTTGTTTTTCTTACTACATCCCAGACAGAATTTTTTTTTAACCATCTGTGACAGAAACTATAAATAAAACCCCTTTTATTTGTGGATTGTAACACTACAGATTTTGCAAAGGTCCATAGTACATGAAATTCTTTACTATGGCACAAGGTGGTAGTGTGGTATACTTCTCTCACATTGCCATTTCTTTTACAGCATGTTTGATGTTGGTGGTCAAAGAGATGAACGTCGAAAATGGATCCAGTGCTTTAATGGTAATATTCCTTATACCACCTGATCTGGCCGAGCCAATCAAATAAACACTCACAGTTCACATCACATTTTTTATATTATTTGAAGGGGTCTGAATTGGTCCTCCCAAGTCTGTACCCTTGTTCAGCAAAATGTTCCCTGTATTTTCCAACTTCACATTTGGTTTTACTGCTTGTTCCTGCATAGGACTAAGCATTTTTGTGTTATTGATTTCACTTTTTTTCAGAACCAGTTAGTCTTAGTCCTTCCTCTCTCTGTGTTCCCCTCAGATGTAACAGCCATTATCTTCCTCTATGTGTTTCTGGTTTCATACTTGGCATACAGTATTAAATCAGCCTAGTATTGCAAGCACCAATTACATTTTACCACTTGGACATATATACAGTGTATATATATATAGTGAAATGAAATACTTTAAGTACAGTTTGCAATCTTTTTTTGTTTAAAGTATTGGAATCTGTGTCCTGTACTTGTCTCAGTTATAACAGCCATTATCTCCTCTCTCTGTGTTCCCCCCAGATGTAACAGCCATTATCTTCTTCTCTCTGTGTTCCCCCCAGATGTAACAGTCATTATCTCCTCTCTCTGTGTTCCCCCCAGATGTAACAGCCATTATCTCCTCTCTCTGTGTTCCCCCCAGATGTAACAGCCATTATCTTCTCTCTGTGTTCCCCCCAGATGTAACAGCCATTATCTCCTCTCTCTGTGTTCCCCCCAGATGGAACAGACATAATCTTTCTCTCTGTGTTCCTCTCCGATGTAACAGACATTATTTTCTGCTCTGTTTTCCCCCCCAGATGTAACATACATAATCATTCTCTCTGTGTTCCCCCTTGAAGTAATAGACATTACCTTCCTCTCCGTGTTCCCCCCAGATGTAACAGCCATTATCTTCCTCTCCGTGTTCCCCCCAGATGTAACAGCCATTATCTTCCTCTCCGTGTTCCCCCCAGATGTAACAGCCATTATATTTGTGGTGGCCAGTAGCAGCTACAACATGGTGATCCGAGAGGACAATCAGACCAACCGTTTACAGGAAGCTCTCAATCTATTCAAGAACATCTGGAACAACAGGTAACATACTCAATGAGGACTTCAAACTACTCATACTACAACTGGAAAAAATATGTTTCTCAAATATTCTCCCCCCAAGTTTAGCATAGGACAAGAAGGGTTCAGTGATTAATATTCCCTGCAATATTTGTATTTAAAAGCGGGAACACGTCCACTTCACTCTTTTCTTTCTTTTCCAAACATTTTCAAAACAAACAGAAGAGGAACAGTATGGTTACATTTAAGAGAACACGGTCAATTGAATCTTTCTGTCCTTTTTTGAAAAGGAAATAAAAAGGTGCATTAAATGTTTTATTTGTGTGATAAAAATATAGTTCCACAAAACAATCAGAATTAGAATTTTGCTGTACGATCAACTTCCTCTTTATTCATCTGTTAAAATAATTACCAGGTTCAAGCATTCATTATAAACGTAGATAACAAAATGGCGATTGAGGAATACGATGGTAATAACATTAAGGAGACAAAATTTAAAACAATAATAATTTTTCAAACATCAACGTTGATAATCAGACCAATCAAGTTAATCTGCCTTATCAACAAACAATAACATCAAGTCTTACCAGCAGACATAACAACATATTTCAATAATCATTTTCATTTGACATGCAAATGTGTTTCTCCATTGCTTGCCAGGTTGCATATAGGCAACATTATATGGAAATGGTTTTTAGAATTTGTCAAATCATGCTTTCTCAAATGTACACCAGTTATATAAACCAAGCCATCTACATGTCCCACGTTCAGTTAACAGACTTCATCACGTCTTCAGTTAGCCACAACAAGTAGCAGGATTCTCATCTTAAATGTGAATATTGACTCTCCTGTCTCTCATTACTGTGTGATCACATGTATCTAGTCTGATATCCAATTTAAGTTAATATTTTGGGAATTCTGAACCTGGTGCTTTAAATCCTAAATGCTGATAGTCGTGTTGTATTGGCTATGAGGGGTTGTGGTATATTGCCAAAATACCATGGCTAGGAGTTGCTTTTAGGCAGTGCCTGGACACCGACGTTAGCTGTGGTATATTGGCAATCTTCCAAATTGCACTTATGAACCAGCACTTATTAGACCAGTTGTGTTATGATATGTTAATGGGGACTCCAAATACATCCAAGTCCGGATGTCTCGAATACTTGTTTTAAAATGTTATACATCGTTTAGGCTGAGTGTTTTTGTAAAAGCACTTTGTGACAACTGCGGATGTATAAAGGGCTTTATAAATGAATTTGATTGATTATACCATTTTAATCTAGATGATTGTCTAATAGCTTGACGCTATCATAAAACACAACCTTCCCCAAACCCAACCAAACAAAATTAGACCTGTAATGTCCCATGTCCCCTAAATCGCTTTTTCTAGACCAGTGCATTTCTGTCCTGTCTTTAGGTGGCTGCGGACCATTTCTGTCATTCTATTCCTCAACAAACAGGACCTGCTAGCAGAGAAGGTTTTGGCTGGGAAATCGAAAATTGAAGAGTACTTCCCAGAGTTTGCACGCTACACCACACCGGATGATGGTAAGAAGTTACTACCCTTGTAGCCACGGCAGCACTGACAACGTGTGACGGTGTACTAGAACCCCATCGTAACACTCATCGTCAGTCTCTCACTCGTCTGTAGCGACACCAGAACCAGGGGAAGACCCACGTGTCACCAGGGCCAAGTACTTCATACGAGACGAGTTCCTGGTAAGTGTCCCGCTAATGTTACGTAGTGGTGGTTGGCGCTGCTAGTTTCCAAAACGGGACGTGATCATCAGGATCATGGGAGTGTTTGTGGGTGAGTCGAGCGGTCCGCTCTGGTAACGGCCTGCTCCTGTGGTTTCAGAGGATCAGCACAGCCAGCGGAGATGGCCGGCACTACTGCTACCCCCATTTCACCTGCGCGGTCGACACGGAGAACATCCGCCGGGTCTTCAACGACTGTCGGGACATCATCCAGAGGATGCACCTGCGCCAGTACGAGCTCTTGTGATGGGAGGGGGCCCGCGACACTGACTCTGATGTCCCCACGTCCCCCGACCGCCCCCCCCACACCCACGTACACACACATGGACCCCAGCCCCTCCTCTTTCAAGTTGCTCCTGACCACGTGCTCTTGGGATTCCTGAAGTCAAACTAGACAAGAGCTACAGTGCAACCTGGAAATTCTGCAACGCCCAAAATACATTCAAGCCGGAACAGCTGAACTCCACTGCACTTTAGCACTGTACTCAGGACTCGAACATACTTCACCACAGGCATGAATACTGACATGACACCTTTCTTTCACAACCCTCTGTTTATATTTTCACACACACACACACACACACACACGCTCTCGATTCACCCTTGAATACAGGCTTGCATTCAGAAAAAGAAGAACACATGCTTTTACTGGACTGCATGGTGACTGGCCCGGGACCTAAGCGAGTCACGAGGCTTAGAGACTTGGAGTCTGCAGCCTCAGAGCTTGAATGACTTTGCGTCCAAGAAACCTCCCAGGGGGCGACGTCAACTGCCGACGACCAACTGGAAAAGCGTTGTGGCGCCAGGGGTTTCGGCGGGGGTGTGTCTACGTGAACGCGTGAGGCTCACAGGACTTTCACACGACTCCGCCTCCTTGGTACAGCGACGGCCCGCGTTCCGACCACCGTACGGCACCGTCTGAGTTAAGAGAAGCTTGATCGGCGCGGTTTTGCGTCTCCACAGTTGTTCTGTCCATGTGGACTGGTGTGCCATTTTATCCTGTGCGCTCTCTTGTCACTCCCTCCCCCCCACACACACACCTCCTCCTTGTACCCTGCACTGTTACTTTACTGGCTCTAGGCTTTTGGGGTTTTTTTAAAGGAAAAAAAGTATCCTGAAATTCAAAAAAGTGGAAGAACATAAATGGGACACTAATCTTTACTCATATGATCACCCCCACCCACCCATACCTGGCTCTGTATGTCTATTTACTTTACTGCTGAACTATAATTCTTGTACAGACTGTAAAATGTATTATTTTGTACAACTTTATTGAAAAATATCTTTTAGAAGATCCCTGTGCCTTGATCACGACTGTACGTGTATAACGAGCTAAAGTGGGTGTTATACTGCGCTGTATAGCTCTGCCAGTGTACCCCCTCTCTCCAGGGAAGGGGCACCACCATTCTGCCAGTGTACCCCCTCTCTCCAGGGAAGGGGCACCACCATTCTGCCAGTGTACCCCCTCTCTCCAGGGAAGGGGCACCACCATTCTGCCAGTGTACCCCCTCTCTCCAGGGAAGGGGCACCATCATTCTGCCAGTGTACCCCCTCTCTCCAGGGAAGGGGCACCACCATTCTGCCAGTGTACCCCCTCTCTCCAGGGAAGGGGCACCACCATTCTGCCAGTGTACCCCCTCTCTCCAGGGAAGGGGCACCACCATTCGTAGCTTTGGGTTTTTATTTTGATAACCCATCCCCTCCTTGTTATGGTTAAAAAAGTATTTTATTAGAATCAAACAACCGTGACACAAATTGTACACTTGACGTAGTGTATTGCTTAAACCTAATCCTTTTGAATTAAGTTTTGTTTCATTAATGACATCTGCAAATTACATTTTGAAGGGTGTTTATTTACCATTTTTAATATCATTTTTAGCTTTAAGGTAAACAGTGATGAAATATTCAAATGCAAAACATTGCTTGTTTCTACATAATTATTTTTCTTTTGCTAAAGAAAACTAAAAATGAAAAAAAAAATGGTATGTTTTGGGGTCCTTCCTAGCAATGCACAGCAGGCAGACTGTACAGTATTACACTTTCACTTCAGTGCCCTAGTTGTCATTTACTGTGTACATCAAAAATGGGTCTCTACTTTCAGAAGAGGAGCTCTGCAAAATAAAAGTTTTTGGTGCAGACAGCAAAAAGCCTGTCCTTACCCACCACCACACGTAACACACACACACGTTTCATTTAGCTGTCAGTGTACATTTATTGAGGTATGTGCACTGGACTTCTCACAGATAATCACATTCCCTACATATTTTTGACTTAGTTTATTACATTTAAAATCTTTGTTTCCCATTCAAGAAGGTAAAACTCAGTCTTTCCCCATTTGACCCAGGCATTCTGCTTCAACACCATTCTTTTGTACAAATACTACACTATTATAGTTTGAAGATGTTCAATGTTGTTCTCTTTCAATACATTGATACAAGATGTCAATTATTTCATCAGTATAGCGTATATAAGAGATTTACAACATGGATATCTACAATAATTGACGTCTTGTGTAAGATGAAGTCTTCAAAAAGGACACAGAAGAAAATTGACGGGTTGGTTGACCCTACAACGATATTGTGCCTTGAATGATTGATAATGCTTGCTATTCCGATGACTGGTAAAAGGCTGGGTTCATAGTATTCAATCCTAAATCTGTGACACCAAACCATCTCAATAGCTTATGTCCCACTGTTGTGTGTGAACACAAAGGCCTTCTTAATTTAGTGTTCGAATTGCTATGCCGTATAAGCATGATCTTTATTTCTGTATGAAAGTACATTAATAAGGAAGTGTTGATAATCAGTCATGTATGGATATTGTGAAACTTTGTAAATTTAGCAGTGTGAAGTCACAAACTCCAGGACCAGATGATACAACCTTCAGAAAATTATAACCAACATCCATCCAAACAAATTGCAAACTGAAAGAATACATTCAGAAAGAAAGGCTGCATGCTACTTCTCTGCTAACACGTAGCTCTCTTTGAGCCATGAATGAGTGAAGCGAATCAGCAACTTAACACAAAAAGAGTTTATGCATTTAATTCAATGTGATGATGCTACATGATCCATTATATTAGCTTTTTCCATCTATAATAATTATGCTCCTTGCTATTTTAATTATTTACTTGTTTATTTATGTACATACAAAACAGTATCCAATTGTTGTGGTTACATGTTGCGATGGTCTGAAGCGTTGTTGCAGATTTTACATAGTGTTTACAGCTCATTTCTCCATCCAGCCACCCACAATCCAAGCCTCTCGGGCTACACAAACACGTGGTTTTAAATACAGACAGGTTGTTCTTTTGACAGCCAAAACAATACAAACCAATGCTGGAAAGAAATCACCCCAACCGATAGCTAGTCCCGAGATGGTCCCTTTTGAGGAGACTAATATTTGCATTGTAAAACACAAAGAAACACCTATTCAGGTCATTTTCATGCTATGCAGAGTAGACACAATATGTCAGAACTTGATTTGAATATAGCGCATCAAAATGACGCCAACATGATACTCCAAAAAAGGAAACAACTTAAGCAAAGCACTACTCAAAAAGAACTAACGAACTATATGCAGTGTTACAAGTCCAAACCAATCAATATATCTGAAACGGATGTTGCATATTTCTTTTACCACTCTGGAATCAGACAATACAGGGTTTAGATCCCCACCCGGATTCATTTCAGGTCAATTCGTTTGCAGTCATCTGGATAAGATGCAACTCTTTCCTTCCAGAGATGACACCAACGTTATTCTGATCCCAGGGATATCAATCCCAGACTGGGCCGACCACCAAACAGCGGTCAGCCAGTCTGCACCCTCAACTAAGAGACTTACTAAATGAATGTGTCAAACTACCTGACTGCAGCACAACGACACTTCTGTGACGGACTGAAAACAAATTGCAAAACGTGAATATTGACTAAAATAAAAACCTTCTGTATCGGAAAAGGGTGTGGGACAAAATAAAGGTCAACATTTCATTTTCAGTTACTGCCCAAATCCGCTTTATACTGGGAGTTGGATATCAGGATTAACATAATTCGCCCGTTCATGCTAAAATTCACCGGCAGCCTCTCGACTCACACACAGCGTACAGACCTTGCCTTAAAAAAGCAGTGATTAAAACATTCACACAACATGATAGAACTCAGTCACGTTAGTTCCGCGGTAGGAAAAGCATTGGCCTTACTAGAACACATTGCTATTATTGATACTTACAGAACACAACGCAGCCACTTCCCCCACACAATGATTTGTACTGTACCTGTGCCATGGGGATGGAGGGACGGAGAGTGAATCAAAAGGCAAGACAATTCGTGACTTGTTCTTTTCATTATTAAACTTGACTACCTTCAAATTTTATGTTAAATAATTTCACTACTCAAATAAACCCATGTGATATAACGTTATGCAAAAAAAAAAAAAAAAAAAAGAAGAAGAAATCCCGTTGTGGTTTCGTTCGGTCCTCCAAACATGCTGCCACCGGCTGTCTCTACAGGGCCAACTTCCCCAGGATGACTCCGATGACGAAGAACAGCACGCAGAGCGCCAACACCCGGGTACTCAGGCCCTCCTCCTTCATCATGGCCTGGGAGGATGAGGAGTGGGGGGAGGACACCATGGATGTGACCTTCCTCTTCCGCAGGCCATCGTCCTCCTTGGTAGAGGAGGCAAGAGTCACGGGCCAAATGTCAGTCCAAACACGTTCAGGACGCGCAACAGCACTGAAGCACAAACTCTCCCAATCAGATAAGAGGTTAGACAGGGTTAGGAAGGTACCTTAAATTAATGCGTTACAGTTACCTTTTGAAAAATTGGCCCAATAGGAT
This sequence comes from Novumbra hubbsi, assembly GCA_016801125.1. Lineage (NCBI taxonomy): Eukaryota > Metazoa > Chordata > Actinopteri > Esociformes > Umbridae > Novumbra > Novumbra hubbsi. The sequence continues at coordinate 16,201 of JACXGK010007267.1, read as the reverse complement.
TCATTAGTAACTTTCATTCATTTCCGGTTCCTATAGTTTACATAAATTGCCATAGCTTTTATTTGTAATGTATGTGGCTTTCTTTTTTTATTTAATCATGTTCACAGGAGACGTAAGGACATTGGGCCTATGAAAGAAAATCTATGAATTAATTGGAGCAATATAAAGCCCCACTTACGGTCTTCTGAAATGAAACTTGTTCGTAATTACATTTAAAAGAGGTTTAGCTTAGCAGGTATATTACCCCCACCATTATCGGGTTGAAAATGCTACATTAAGACTTTTGTGAACCAACATTCACTACGACAATCTGTAAGACGCCAGTAATTGCAAAATCAGCCGTGTGATTCACACTATTGTATATGTATCTAAAAATAAAAGTCCTTGTGATTTCTGTAACCTATAAACGTTTTGCCCAATGTAGCAGATAATGTTGCAGTGTAAAATAACCTTGCTATGCCCAAGCAGAGACAACTCTAGCGTGTGACTGCCCATCACACCGGGAGAAAAAGTCCTGGTTTGCACCTGCCTTTTTAGCTTAAAGTCAATGTTGTCAACAGTTAATGTCAGATAGGCATATCAAGTAACTTGTCTTGAGTAACATGATAGCAAGCAAAGCCATCTGGCCTACCTGAATGCAGCGTGTTTGAAGAACTTGGTCTGTTGAGTGAATTGCTTGGAGAGAGCGATTTTATGCCAGAGCGTTTTTTCCCCCCAAATATTGTGAAGATTACCCACTATGTGGCATCTGCATAACATAAAAAGGCTGTGCAACGTTACAGTGATCTTCTGACGTACAGAGGTTTCGAAAGGCTTTCAGGACCCTTCACTCTCACAAAATGTAAGTAATTTACACAATACCCCATATTGTGTTCCAATATCTTGTAATGAAATATCTTATGTAGAACAGCATTTATGCCATCAGCCTCAACATGCTAAATTTAGCATTTATGCATCCTGTGCCTTTTGATCATCCTCGAGGTGTCTAGAACTTGATTTGGCATGTTTTAGAAAGGTAAATTCCTATCTATGTAAGAACCCATGCTTCGGAGCACATGTGGTGCAGTGGTTAGTGCTGTCCATGACAGTTTTATGTTTGATTGCAGGTGTGTCTGCAAATAAAATCTGAGTTCTCAATTTAAATGCAAAAAATATGAGAACCTACCAGTAGGATAACCATCTTTGCAGTGCTTAATCAATTGGGCCTTGACATAAAAGGCAGATTACATGACATCTGAAGGTTTCTGAGAATGTATTTGCTGGTCTAAATGCCAAGCATTACAGCTGGCAAAAACAAGGTACCGTTCATCACCTGGCTAATACCATCCCTAGAGTGAAGCATGGCAGTACAAGCATCATGCATTGGGGATGCTTCTCGTCAGCGGAGTCTGGGAAGCTGGTCAGGTCTGTGCAAAATACATAAGTCTTTGAAAGAAATCCACACCGCATAGGACAGGGGTGGGCAAACTGCGGCCCGAGGGCCAAATGCGGCCCGTGTGGCTGTCCCATCCGGCCCACGGAATGTAATAAAATTATTTTGGGGGGAATTAAAAAACCAACTCACCAGCCCTTTGTTATACATCTGAGTCCGAATTTTAACTATTTACACCTTACATGGGATCTACTGAACATATGTAATGTGTTTTAACTTTTGCCCTTTTCTGGCCTCAAAATCAATTATTATTAAAAAATTACCAAAACAAATGTGGCCCTCCATTTCATTTCAAAATCCTGATGTGGCCCCCGAGCCAAAATATTTGCCCACCCCTGGCATAGGACCTCAGACTGAATCAACGGTGCATCTTTTAGTACAGAACAACCCAAAGCACATAGACAAGACAGCAAGATTGCTCTGAAACAAGTCTGTGAATGTGAGAGCGACCCAGCTCAAGGTTGGATTTGAAGCCCCTTTTACATTTGTTTGCGAGACCTCAAACGTACGCACAGTGCCAAGTGACAGAGTACGCTAATAGCTGAAACGTAGACTACTTAATTTGGCAATTAAATTTTTTTCCCTCCTATTTAAACAGACTGATTACTGATATTTTCAGTAAATAGAGCATGTCAATTAATTTGTAATTATATGAATCCATTAAACAGGGATTTGTTGAACTATAAAGTAATGTAAAACCAGTGTTAAATAGTATAAGACTAAAATTTTTTAAATCATCTGAAGTTGATTCTCCGATGTATGATTTACCATACACTGCATTTTAAAGAGCACATCGTTAGAGACAGATGGGACATAGTTACAGAATGCACGGTCTAGGCAGATAACATTTTGCCATTTTGTTTCTTTTAAATGTATTTTAGAAAGGCAAAATAAGATAAATGCAATCCCAGTGCACATCAAGTGGCATCTCCCTTCTGATTTAATGCAACAGGCATTTTTCAGTAGGACCTTGTCGGCCTGCCATCCCACCTGGAATGAGCCGACCCAGCAAGACAGGGTCATACCATAGTAACGCACCATCGCTCAACAGGTTGAAATCGATTTTATTCGGCAATTATTGGTTTCTAAAACAACCTGAGGTGTAAACGGCACCCAGAACTTCATTAAACACCACACCAAAAAAAAACACGTGAAAAAAACAGCATCCACTCAATTTTCAGGTGATATAAGTAATGATGCACTGAATGTGAATGCGGCAGCTCGAGCACATTCTGCAGAACCACCATGATGGTATTTTTAGGTTACATGAGGGAGCTGTAGAGAAACCAAAGCTGCTAGAGGCATACCTAAAAAGACTCAATGCTGTGATTGCACCCAAAGGCCCTTCTATAAAGGACTGAATAAAGAGTCTAAATACATGACACAATTTTGTTTTCAACTAACCTGCTCAAATAACAAAAATATTTTTTTTACATTATCATTATGGGGTATTGAACTTTGGTTTATTGCTGCCATAAAAACAAAATTGCTTGTTCTCATACTTTGGTTGTCATTATGGCCAGTATGCTTGAGTTTGTCAACCTATACTTTCTCCTCAGTTAGAGGTTCCTTGAGTCATGTAGATGGTTTAAAAGTCAAAGAAAAATCACTGACCTACAAGATTATTACTTTGTGATCAACTTGGTCTACATGCAAAGGTGCATGAATCCCAACTAACGCATTTAATGCATCCAAGCGGGATGCATTTAGCCCACGGACTAGACGTTTCATGTAGCTAGTTGATCGTCTGATCGTGGGATGTGATAATGTGAGAAAAACCAAGTGCATACACAATTATAAGAAAATAGGATGATTAGATTATCAGGTTAGATTTCTGTGCTTTTATAAAACTACACAGGCCAGGTTAATATGGGTGATTGTCCTCAACGTACATAAAAGAATGAAAAATGAAAAATGTCTCGTTGACATAAATCTCAAACCGAGAAGAAATTAAAAAGTCGATAAGCTCAACCAAACCGGACGATCAAGAAAATTCTCCAATGCATTTGGAGATGAATGTCCTAAATGTTATTTTGGGATTTCATTTTTCACCCTTCTACTGTAAATCAATGTTTGCTGCGCATTCATTTTCATGCTCAGGTTGATTTATAACCGTTTTGCCATTATAACTTTGATTTTCCCCTAGGTGTTAGAAACAAGACCAAACACGCAAGGTGCCCATTTTTTTGCACACACATCTTTGAATGAAAAGTAATCATTGTGCGTAACAACAGCATGGATGGAAGCGGATCATGACAACAACGGAGACTTACCCGGATCTGTTTGTTCTCCTCGCGTAGCCTCTGGACCTCCATCTGGAGCCTCTTGCACTCCTCCATGATCTTCTTCACCTCACCGTCATCCAGGGAGGAGCTGGCCGACTTAGGGAGTGAGGAGAGCTCTGACTTTATGGGGGTAGAGGACACATTTGTGTGGCTTTCACTCTCATGCTGTGGAGAGGAGTGAAGGAGACGGGTGCGGATGAATAACAAAATGGCGATGAGAAACACAAAATGGCTGCGTCAAAGGGTGTAATGGAGATGATGGCATCCCTCAAGATCTACTTGTGAATATTGTGAAGGGGCCCAGTGGATGGTTGGAAAGAGATTAAATGCTTTATAGACTCTCACTCTCCTGTTCTGTGTGTCAGACGCAGGAGGAAAAAGTGTGTGTCTAGACAAAGGTATGGAACTGTGATTTGCACACTCACTGACAAATTGAAAAGGAGAAAACACACACAGACACACACATAGGATTCGCATGCTCGATTTCATCCCCAGGTACACACACCCTAGACGAGTGGGGCTCGGCAAGGGTGTTCCCCTGGGAAAACCAGTCGGGGAAAGCCCAGAAGCGGAAGCTGAGTCGGCAAAAGATCGGGAGACGGTTTGGGTCACTTCAAGGAAGTCGGATGAATGAGGTTACTTGCAGGGGACGTTTGAGTTCAGTGGCTGGGTACACTCCACTATTGCCTGATAAATGTTAACACAGCTGTAGAAAGGGACATGCTGACATTTTGGGTAATAAGTGCCGACACCTAATCAATCTAAAGAGATTTGGTCGGGCTATAGAATGTGAGATTTGAGAGAGGGGAGGCCCAGATTTTGCTATTTAGGAGAGTTTGATTGATCTGGATCATTTTTTTTTTTAACTCTTAGACACTTCCTTAATTAAAAACAATGTAATAGGACAGGACAGTATCGACTGAAGATCACTTTGAGGGTAGGGCAGGGTTGTGCTTCAAAGTAAGGTGACATCTGCAATGGAAGAAAAAGACATGAGGTTGAATGTAGTGTTATAACAGTGACATAGGAAATACTTACGGTTTTGTCATTCTCTAGCGGCAGCTCAAAAGCACATCTCAACTTTGAGTCCATCAGCTCCTCCGGCTTTGCTTCTTTCCACTATCGGCAGTGAGGATAGAATGATAGAGAAAAGAACAAAGATAGAATAACTGGATTAAAAGTCACAGAAAAATCAGCGAACATAGCTACAACATGTGTCCCAATTGCCCCACCCAGATAGAGCAGTGGTTCTCAAACCTCTATTGGGGATCCCCAGCTGTCTGACAGTTTTGCTGAAGCCCTGAACTAGCTTACCTGAATCAAGCAGTCAAGGGCTTGATAATTAGCTTACAAGTTAAATTGGGTGTGCTACAGTAGCTCTGGAATATAATGAATACATTGAACAGCTATGGGTCCTCAGGAGAGGTTTGAAAACAACTGTGGTAGCAGCCTGACAGTGTAACAGAATCAGCCATTCTAAACTAGAACTGCGGCTTGAATAAACTTAATGTGACCTTAAGACCACAGTTGGATTTGCGACATAAAAGATGGGATTTGGACACTCACCACCTGGTCCATGTCAGTCATGTCATATGGAGCAAGCATGGACTGGACCATGAATTTGTGTTTGCTCTTTTCGTTAGGATCATAGTCAAAAGGCTGTAGCATAACTGCAAAACAAAGCGAACGGACAAAGGCCTTAGAAATAGCATAACGTGTTAGGTCTTTTGAACCAGCTTAAAGTAGTATTAGTTCCTAATGTATAGGTTCGTACATTGCCAATAACTTAATTTTTTTTTAAAAGCAACTAACCAGATACATTGATGGAGGTGCCAGCGTCAATTATGCCACTGTTTGGACGGACACAGTATCGACGAGGCGCGGTCGTCTTCACTTTAAAACACACATTTCTATCTGTTGGGTTGCTTAGCTTTAGGGTAGCCGTGACGACATCTGTAAATGGACCTGAAAAGTATAAAGATGGAAAAGACATCAATACTAGCAGGCTCATCTACTCTCTGATGGAGTTTTTCCAAACATCTGGGGAGGAACCTTGTATTTAGGCAACAACACCTACTGAAAAGGTTATCTTTCTAGTGAAGTCAGTTGTTGTAACCACTTTTGATATAACTAATTATAGAATACCCATTTTGCTAGGATAATTGTTGACAATCATCCAGTGCCTGATAATTGTCAACATTCACCTTTTTCTACTGCAGTATTTCTCAATCAATTCCTGAGGCTCCCCTAGGGGGTGTGCACATTATTGTTTCAGCCCATCTTCTATAGCATCCATTACCTGATTTAACTCAAGAAACGTTTGTTCACGTGTGTCTGTTGGGATAAAACTAAAAAGTACACCTTTGTTTTCGCCCGAGGCGAAACTATTCTCTTTAGCCATTCGGATAATTGTGAAATTGGATTAGCAATACTTTACCCCTGACCTCACAGAAAGTACAAAAAAATATATACTTTTGAAGGTAGCATTAATGAGAAATGGGTTCATTTCTGGGGACGACCAAAGATAACTCGAACTGTTATAGCATGCAACTGATAATGATTGAGGAAATGACCCGGGCCTGTCTTTTCAGTATAGGCTAAGCTAACTAGGGAGGCTGAAGAAAATGACATCTATGGCATTAGCCTTTTAGCATCGTCAGGTAACGTTGCGAGACGTCGGTATGCAATGTTGCTTCGCATGTTGCCTTCTAGTCACCAAATAAGAAATATAATAGAGTCTGCAGCCCTATCTTTTTACTGGTTATGTATACTCAAAATCATTATTGTTAATGCAATAGCTAGCTAGGAACGATGGTCAAATACTTGCAGACCAAATGAAACTGTCAGGCCTGTCCTCTTCTTACCTCTAAATTTCAGTTCGTGTGGTGGCTCAAGCTGGAGGACTTGCTCTTGTCTGGCCATGTCCCAGAGGTTCGGAAGCCTTTCTGATATAACTACCGGTATATGTCGCAGCTGTTGTAATTATGGCTTCTGGAAAAGCTCCTGGACACAAATCGACTTCGGTAAGGGATAGCCTGGAGGATGACAAATGCACCACTTGGACTGCCAACAACAGCTGAAGCTAAGCTAGCGAGCGAGCAGGAAGGACTGAGTGTGACGTCATATGTGAGAGGGTTCAGTCTGTGGAATGTCAGCTAGGAGATCGCTCATGTCAAGTTGTGCATTTTTGCAGGGATATTTGTAATTGCCCCGGACGAATAAAAAATCTGCCTGGATTACCTCATATTTGACATATATTTTGAAAGGCCCTTCGTTTTGATTTAATATTTTCAAGGAGTCAACGTTATTGTATTGATGTGTGTTAGAGGTGTGTTTCAAAAACTGTTTAGTAGTGAACGTTGTTGTTAAGATGATTGTTTCTGATATAATTGAATAGTTAGATTATAAATTAACATAAATTAGCCTGAAGATACGGTCAACGGATTTTCCACCCAAGACCATCACTAACCTACGGCCAAACTGGTCATGCGGAATGATGTTGCAGGCAGCATAACATTAACTGCAGCGTCTCCAGATTCTTTCACGTCTGTCACATGTATTCAGTGAGAACCTGCTCTCACCAGCGAGGAGAACGAGGCACCAATGGCTGACCTGCAATTCTGGTGTTCGCTGGCAAATGCCAATCAAGCTGCATAGTGCTGGGCTCTGAGCACAGGTCCTACTAGAGGATATTGGCCCCTCATGCCACCCTCATGGAGTCTGTTTTTGACAGTGTGGTCAGAAGCATGCTCCAAGGAGCAGATACCAGTCCTGCTGTTCAGTTGATGCCCTTCTACGGCCCTGTCCAGCTCTCCTTGTGTAACGGCCAGTCTCTTGAAGGGGCCTGCAAGTACTAAGTCTAAATGGGGTGGAAAGAATCAACAAACACAACACATGGCTCACTATAAACATCCCTTTTGGGGAAGGGCCTACTTTGCAATATAATATCAAACTGAAATCTTAGCTATGGGAGCCATCAATCTATGAAAAACATTTTTGGAACATAAATCTTTCCAGACACCCAAGGAGGTGTGACAGCATTTGGAAGACAAAGGTATAAACTAAGAGTGAATAAGCTTCATCCAGGAAAAAATATATAGAATTGAAATGAGTGACAGTATGAGAACAGTCAAACAAATGCAACTTTATGTCTGTAGGACTGGTTTGTTTGTGTGTGTGCTTTTTCTGTGTGTTACAGTATTGTAAAACTTTAACTGTCTGATGGCTTGGAGATGGATGCTCTTGTTCAGTCTCTTGGTCACTGTTTGCACACTTATTTTATTTGTCGTACTGGAAACTGTGCCAGTGCTGTCATCGAAGGCACATTTATAATTCATAATGCCTCAGCAGTTGCATCTTGCATGGCAATTATTACCAAGTATGGGGAATAGGCTGTTTGCCTTCACATTTGCCTTTGTTGATGGACATTGCTTAAGTGAAATAGGAAACCAAAGGGCTTGTGTTTTCTAAGTTACAGAACGTAACCTTCAAGAACAATCCCTCCTACCTAAACAGTATTTTCCAATTGTAACCCGCCCTTACCATTACTACTATTGCAACGTTTAACTAACAGCTTGCTAATGACTCATAAATGGATCCTAATTTAGTTACTTGGTGTTTGGTAATGAAGGGCAATGATACGTCGCATCAGCAGTACAAGACTCAATGGACAAACAAGTAATTCAAAGATAACCAATGGCATCATTATTCATCGCAGCTGGTTGTAATAGTAATGAATCGTTTGATAGTTAATTATGAATATAATAATAAATGTAACAAGTTACACCATATTGTGGCATTATAATGTCATGTTGTACAACACTGAAACACTTTTTGTTTAAGCACATCCAACAAAAACTTGAATGTGAAAATTCGCTTGCTGAATGTAGCAAGCTAATGTTGACTAAATAGTTAGCAAGAACATGATGTAAATTGGTAAACGATTTAATCTAGGCTACTAATACAAAACACCAGCACAGTAATTTTCTATTCTGATCTAAACAAGTCTGGGCCAATTACTGAGTAGGCACCAGTCAAAGGATGCATTTTTATGATATCATGTAGACTTATCACTAGTATTTTACAGTATTTCTAAACTACAAAATACAAAACAGTAAAGTATATTGATACAAAATATGAAGCCATTTTCATCAACCCTATCAAATTACAAAATCTTATTTTGTATATTAAATACGAATTCCTGACTGCAGCCACTAATCCTATAACAACCATAAAAGAAAACAAGCGATTTACGAAATTTATGGATTATTGTTTTTTTAACCTGCAGGGGGAGCCCCATGAAACCCAATGCAACATGATTACGTCATATGGCCTTAACCAGGAAGTGAGAAATATCAACAATCAGGGTGAGGAGATTGACACGATCGTTTTTAGTTAGCTAGCCTCAACATTTTTAAAAGGACATTGTTTATATATATCTATACAGTTTAGAGTTTTTGATATAATCATGTCCGTGTTTGGAAAGCTGTTTGGCGGTGGAGGCAAAGCCGGCAAAGGGCCAAGTGCACAAGAGGCAATTCAGAAACTCCGAGAAACAGAGGACATGTTAACGAAGAAACAGGAATTTCTTGAGAAAAAGATTGATCTGGAACTCATAACTGCAAAGAAAAACGGCACAAAAAACAAACGAGGTGAATCGCGAACTATCGCCACTTATTAATTTACATGATGGTTGTCCAATTGACTCGCTTGGTAATTAAGATAGCTTGCTAGATCTCCTTGCGTTAGCTAGTCTGCCAACGTTAGTTAGAACCTTAGAACTTTCTAAGCAACCACGTCTGTCACATTTACGTTGCCACAACAGAGCTAGCTATACGAGTTATTGTATCAGCATGAAATGTGAGTTTTCTGGTGACGTCTACTTCTGGTTAACGTAACACCCAGGAAAGGCTACAATATCCAACCTGATCTCAGAGGAATATGTAACTTGGAACACGCTTCTGTGACAGCCTAATTCATATGTTTTGTTTGAACGTATGATATGTTGATATTATATGTACGTTTAAGGTAATTTATCACTGTATTGGGGTTAAGGTTAGAAAACGACAACAATAATCGGCTATACATAGTTGAACTTGCAGACATTGTGAAGTTCGGGAGTGTTTCCGTTATTTGATAATTGTGTTATGAATTGTGCTGTACATGATTTATTCAGCACTTAATCATTCTCAATCTTATAACAGTAAAAATACATGATGTTATATGTAAATCTATCATTATCATTTATCGATATTAGTTGGCAAGGGTCATGAGCTCAACGTTATTGCTGGATTTCTTTTTTAGACAATTCCTGTTAGATGTTTAGAAGACACCTTTTCCACCTGTGAAATTAACGATGTTGTTTTTTCCAGAACTTCACATTTCAGTGTTTTTTTTAAATAGAATTACCTCTTATCAGGGGTTGTTAATGAAGTAGGCCTGTGAAATAATAACTAGCTGTTCTGTTTCCCCACAAAGGTTAGGATTGTCATTGCAGGTTATCTCAACTCTGTGTTACAGGGAAGTTGCCATGACCCACCATGTCCTCTATCAAAGTATATTTTGCCCTTGATCATTGTTTCCACATTTACCGTTTCTCTTCTGTAAACGTATTTCACTGAAACAAACCTTAATCAGTGGTAGTCATTATGTTTTTTATAATAGAGATCATGAAGCGGGAGTTTATCCATTCTTTGTTTTCAGACAATGATTAAGGTTTATAGTTCATGAGATTGCACAAGCATTGATTGATCATAGGGTTGGTTATTATCTGATTTTAACAGTGCTGGGCAAATGTAATGGTTTCATGTTTTAGTGTTTGATAATAGCTGGTTGTGAAGAGGATGACTAAGTCCTAAATAAATATCTTTCCCTCTTTGCAATATACGAAAATATTGTATAGTTGGTGGCAATATTTCAACTTCTTAATAAAAGCTAGCTCTGGGCAAGATTACCATCTTCTTTGCTGCCTCTGCACTGTAACCCGAAAAGTCAGTCACCATTACAACACCCCTTTTATGTAATTTTCTTGTAAATGTTTTGTCTATTTTTCATGTTTTTTATGAGTTTATCTTACTTTGGATCCTTGAGGCTTGTCCTGGTTCTTAAAGTGAAAAGGCCATTCATTTTTCCTGATTTTGCAAATTATTCAGGTTATTATGTACTAAACACACCAAAATATCTATATTGTTATATTTGTGGTGTTTAACAAGGGAGCTTCTATACCAGTTTTGTATAATAGTATGAATATGTTTTTTCTCTTTTCTACCAGTGACTTTGTTGATGACCCTTTCAATGAGTAGAGTGTACTTAAAACTGAGGGGCATGGTCATCCACCTAGCTATTGTAAAACTGTGGACCACTCTGAATGGGGGTCTCTGCAAAATTATGCAAATGTCAATGTTCTCCACCTAATAAACTTCATTTATTTATTGGATGTTTACAATAAATGTTTCCATCACAACCTCTTATATGCCATTAATCCGATTCTTTTTAAAATAATTTGCGAGCATACATTGGATGTACAGTTGATCCCATGAACCAAAAATACTGACATTAAATCTCCTTTTACAATGCACAGCGGCCCTGCAGGCCTTAAAAAGGAAGAAGCGCTATGAGAAGCAGCTTGCCCAGATCGATGGCACACTGTCCACCATCGAGTTCCAGAGAGAGGCGCTGGAAAATGCCAACACCAACACTGAAGTGCTCAAGAACATGGGCTTTGCTGCCAAAGCAATGAAGTCTGCCCATGAAAACATGTAGGCAGCATCACAGAACATGTTAATGAGCTAGTTTTAGTTAGGTCCAATCATAAATCATACATTCTGATTTGTTTTCTTCCCTCCTTCTTTTGTTCAAAGGGACATAGACAAAGTAGATGATTTAATGCAAGACATTACTGAGCAGCAAGAGCTGGCACAGGAGATCTCTGATGCCATTTCCAAACCTGTGGGCTTTGGAGAGGAGTTTGATGAGGTAGCTTGTCTGAACATTGTTCTATTCTGGGTGTCTGGTTAGTTCATTCTTTTGTTTAGAAATCACAGAGGATGGGTGTGCTGATTGTCTTGCTGTTATAGGATGAACTCCTGGCAGAGTTGGATGAGCTGGAACAAGAGGAATTGGACAAGAACTTGCTTGAGATTGGTGGTTCAGAAAATGTCCCTCTACCCAATGTGCCTTCTACTTCATTACCCTCCAGGCCTGGTGAGTTGTTTTTGTAATATATCGTAATATTCAAAAGAACAAGTGAATCTTCCATGGGACCATGGTTACTGCGCCTAACAGAACATGAAATAATTGATGTAGTTGTTATCCCTTTATTGTTATTAAATATCAACAAACTATAATCTTGCCTGTTTTACTCAAGTTGTTTTTCTGGATTGTGTTTTTTTCCATTTTAGCTAAGAAGGAGGATGAAGACGAGGATGACATGAATGACTTACAGCGCTGGGCGATGGAGGCCTTGTAGTTGCATTATTGACTCCCCTGCAGTTGAAGAAAAGAAGGGACTTTCATATTAAAAATTGTTGTTTTCTGTCGAAGGAGAGCCAACCACTTTCTAAAACTAACACTACAAAGGCCTACGCTCTGTGTTCAGTTTCCAGGTCCAAACCTGAGAAAAGACCATGGCCTCCATGACAGGAAGTTCAGAACCTGTATTCACGCTATAAACAGGATGTTTGAATCAGAATATGTAGTTTGAAATGTTTACCCCTGCCCTTGCAGTTATACAGGTATTGTAATATCACTGAACTGTTCTGTTTGCTTTGTGTGATAGCCTATCAATATCAACAAAAGACAAAAAAGTATGTTTTAATTGTAGCAGTGTTTCTTTTCCAACTTATACATATTTACCATTTGCTGTGGTAGGAGTGGGCTGGATGTTTTTATTCATGTTTACTTTTTGTTTTGCTTCTGAAATGGGATGAAAATGAGCATGCTCTATGGAAACATTTAGAACAATCTATATTTAGGGTTGCTATCCTGCAACTTTTTTTTTATTTTTTTTCTCCAGCATTTTGACTAGTTCCATCTCCCAAACCTCTTCACCATGTGAACCTTGTTATTTGTTGTAAATATCCAAATTGTTTCTATTTTTGCTGTCATAGCCAGTTTTCTACAGGAAGATCACACAGCACGGCTTAAGAGACAGAAAAAAAACCCATCCCGTTCTTTTGTCTCCTGAAAAGGTTTATTTTGAATTGTGTAATGTTGAAAATGTTCACCACATTCACTGCTGAAAATAATGAGATGATGAATTGTCATGGTTAGATTAAACAATATCAACATTTTGGATTTGAGGATTAATTTTATTTTTTAATAATGTACATACTTTAAAAAGAAAGAAATATGTAACACAAGGTTAAGCATGTTTGCATTTCTATGATTTATTTATCCAGATCTAAATATTATTTGGTAAATAAATTTAAGTTTTAAATTATTTTATGGTGGTGTTTTCTTTATTTACTCTGCTCTGTATACTTAAAAACTCTGTGGATTCAAATATCAATAAATCAGGCAAGCTATATATTTTTTTACTTTTAGAATGTTTTTCAATTTGTAGTGTACCTACACATTGTCACATTATATTTTCATTGTAACTAGAGAATTATGTGCTTCTTTTAAAACTGATGCTTGTACACTTAAGCAATTAACAGATATGCCTGTGCGTATTTACTCAAAAGAATATTTGTATGCAGATTATTTGCTATGCTCTCTTATCTCAAGATGGTTAGTGGATGTATATTTGTCCACTGTACTTCCCATTATGTAGTCTGTGAAGGCATTTTTGTTTGCTTGAATCAGTTACTTCAGTCATTTTGGGTTGATGTTCACTGCAAGGCCAATGATGGCTAGATTTTACGTTGCTTGTTTTGTGAGTCCTGCTGAGTAGAACAAGAAGAAAACACTCTTGGCACTTTTACAACTTTTTCCTTAAGATGTGAAAAAATTAGGGAGACAATGCAAGGATGGAGATAAACAAAAGGACATTTATTAACAATAAACCAAAATTGAGCCATCAACCGTCCATCTATTCCCAGCACCATCAAAAGATTTTCCAGTGCAAAATTGTATCTGGTGAGGCCACCAGCTGCATTAAGTACTTTAGTGGACTCATGGACTGCCCCAGATTTGCCAGTTTTTGCTGTGAGATATTACCCCACTCTTCCACCAAGGCACATGCAAGTTCCCGAACATTTCAGGGGTGAATGGCCCTCACCCTTCAATCTAACAGGTCATAGACGTGCTCAGTGGGAGGTTTGGGTCAGGATGAGCCTGCAGGAAGGGAACCACCTGAGGTAACACACAGCGTTTAGATAGCCTGCTGTGACAACAAGCTCAGTCAGATGATGCTGCGAAACAGGCCCCAGACCACGACGGACCCTCCGCCTCCAAATCGACAAGCCCTCAGTCCTGCCTCTCCCGGCCTATTGTGGACAATCTGAACACTAATGGAGGGAGTGTGGGTTCCTGTGGTAATTTGGGCAGCTGTCGTTGCCACCCTGTACCTGTCCCACAGGCGGGGTGTTAGGATGTACCAATCCTGTGCAGATGTTGTTATACGTGGTCTGCTAACAAGGATGATCAGGTGTTCATTTTGTCTCCCGGTAGTGCTGCCTTAGACGTACAGAAATCGCAATGCATTGCACTTGCCACACCTGCAGTCCTCATGCCTCCTTGCAGCATGCCTAAGACCCGTTCACACAGATGTGCAGGGACCCTAGGCGTCTATCTAAAATTACAGTAAATATAAAATGTGTAAACATTTACTTAATAAGTTAAAGTGCTATGAGCATGAAGGAAGTCCGGAGAAGTGCATTAATGTAATGCATTATGTAGAATTTAAGTTATGGGGAAGAGTGTCAGTGGGAGTTGTCTGGCCTTGTTGAGTGGGCCAGCTGCCGATGGGAAGAAGCAGTTTTTGTGGCGGGAGGTGTTGGTCCTAATGGACCTTAGCCTCCTGCCAGATGGGAGTGGCTGAAACTATTTGTGTCCAGGGTGGGAGGGATCAGCCACAATCTTTCCAGCGCGCCTCAGGGTCCTGTTGGGGTACAGGTCCTGTTGGGGTACAGGTCCTCGAGGGATGGCAGATTGCAGTCAATCACCTTCTTTGCAGATCGAATGATTCGCTGCAGTCTGCCCTTGTCCTTGGCAGTGGCAGCAGCGTACCAGATGGTGATGGAGGAGGTGAGGATGGACTCAATGATGGCTGTGTAGAAGTGCACCATCATTGTCTTTGGCAGGTTGAACTTCTTCAGCTGCTGCAGGAAGTACATCCTCTGCTGTGCTTTTTTGGTATGAAGGTGATGTTTTGCTCCCACTTGAGGTCCTGGGTGATCATGATGCCCAGGAAGCGGAAGGACTGCAATAGTGACTGGGGAGTCCCACAGGGTGATGGGGTTGGGTTCTTCCTAAAATCCACAACCATCTCCACTGTCTTCAGAGCGTTGAGCTCCAAATTGTTGTCTGCACCAGTTCACCAGGTGGTCATTCTCCCACATGTAGGCGGTCTCATCCCCACCAGAGATGAGCCCAATGAGGGTGGTGTCATCCGCAAACTTCAGAAGCTTGACGGATTGATGACTGGAGGTGCAGCAGTTAGTGTACAGGACAAGAGCAGTGGGTGTACTGTACTAGAGCAGAGGAGAAAAGACGCAACCTTGAGGGAATCCAGTGCTGATGGACCGGATCAGAGACATGTTTCCCCAGCTTCACACGCTGCCTCCGGTCAGACAGGAAGTCAGTGATCCACCTGCAGTTAGATTTAAGCACTTGCAGCTGGGAGAGCTTGTCCTGCATCAGTGCTGGAATGATTGTATTAAAGGCAGAGCTGAAGTCCACAAACAGGATCCTGGCATAGGTTCCTGAGTAGTCCAGGTACTGTAAGACAAAATGGAGGGCCATGTTAATTGCATCGTCTACATACCTGTTGGCTCGGTAGGCAAACTGCAGGGGGTCCAGATGAGGGTCGTGATGGCTTTAAGGACAGCACAAGGCGCTCAAATGACTTCATGACCACAGAGGTCAGGGCGACAGGTCTGTAGTCTGGCCCAGCTGCTTTGCGGAGGCTCTGTCTCTTAAACAGTCTGTTAACGTCCCTCTCCAGGACAGAAAGAGTCGTCGTTGTGGTTGGAGGGGAGGGGGCCACAGGGGATACTCCTGCTGAGGTGGGCTGGGGCCTGGGGCACTGGGGATGGTGTCACAACTGTCCCATTGTCTTTCAAAACGACAGTAGAACTCGTTCAGGTCGTAGGCCAGGCGAGAGTCGTTGATGGAATGGGGGACTTTAGTCTTGTAGTTGGTGATCTGTCTAAGGCCCCTCCAGACAGAAGCAGAGTCGTTAATGGAATGGGGGGCTTTAGGCTTGTAGTTGGTGATCTGTCTAAGGCCCCTCCAGACAGAAGCAGAGTCGTTAATGGAATGGGGGGCTTTAGTCTTGTAGTTGGTGATCTGTCTAAGGCCCCTCCAGACAGAAGCAGAGTCG
>JACXGK010007266.1:8856-25935 GCA_016801125.1 Novumbra hubbsi | reverse complement strand
GTTGAGACAGCCATCTGTTGCACCGGTACTTGTGATGTAGGGGGGGGGGGGGCAATGTTTTGTTTTTCAGTTCAGGTCAAGTACGCCCCCCCCCCCCCCCTTCTTGTCCTACACATAACAGTTTATCAAAAACCCTCTGGAGGTTGTATATGAATCAGAATCAGAAAAACTTAAGTAAGTTTTAGTACTACAACTACAGTAAGAAGTACATTTACACATACAATGAATTTTCTTTGGTGCTATGGTGCATGACAGAAACAGGCCCTGTGGCATACCACCGCGGTGGGACAACCGCCCCGGCTAACTAGCGAAGGTTACCTGTGCGGGATGTAACGGGGGCAAATGCTCCTGTCCACAGTGGGCCCTCTGTGACATCGAGGGGAGACAACCAATTCAGGGCACACTGGCCCAAGTCATCTGATTTCATACTGTTAACCCTGAACATGGTCAGCAATCAAAGAGGCCAGTCTCAACCTAGCGAGGTCATTTCGCTTCAAATGTGAGTTGAATCCCAAATGGCGCCCGGCCTCCCAATGCAGTGCACTGAATTTGACCCGGGGCCCCTACGACGCGGCTCCGTGGGCGCTGATAAAAATAACCTCAACGCACGGGGAATAGGGAGCCATTTGGGATACAGGCATCTGGACTTTTTCCTCAAAGACTTTTCCTCAGCTGACTAGCCAAGCATTGAATAGCCGCCAAGGCAAATATTAACTTCCGCTTGTCGAGCGGTGCTGGGTTTTAATGTGGCACATGTGCCTTCTCTCTGTGAATGCTTGAGTCTGTGTTTTGATCCGTGCACACATGTCATTTTGTGCGTGAGTTTGTGTGTGTGTTTGAGTGTTTGTTTACGTGTACTTGCACCGGGGCCTGCATGCTATTGTGTGTGTGGGCAGGTCCTGGGAGGTCTGGGTCTTGGCAGACGTCCCCTATACACTAGATTCCCAGACGGTTAGCCTACATCCCTCTTTTGGCCCTGCCCCACTCACCGTAAATCTGCGCTCGTGCTCGCGAGTAAGGGGTCGTTACCTTAGCGCCGTGTTTAAAGTTGGCTTAAGCCTGTCACACTGAGAGGGAGTGGAGGAGGGCAGTAAAACTACAGACAACCCTTTCAAGACATCTGTCAGCAAGTTCGCAGTGTCTTCTTTAACCCTGTTTCACCAGGTAAGTATGGCTGACTGATTTTATTTCATCAGTACAAGTTTAGCCGTTTTTCGGGCCCCAATATTTGTATCCGCTTTTATGCTTTTACAATAAATATGTGTACTGTCCAGGCTAACACTAGCGATTTGGATACGACTTGTTCGATGTTATTCAAACTCCACAAATGTGTTTGAAACCAAGATGGCAGCAAATCATTTCTCTCCTTACATTCAGCTGGCTTTGCAATCAACCAAGCATGGAATGTGGCCACGTGTTTTGGTGGTCCTAGTGACCAAACCATACGGTCCTCATCTGAAATTGAGCCTCCTGAAAATCCAGCAAGGGAGATCTTCTGTGGTGGGGACTAAAGGACAGGAAATGCTTTGCATCCCTAACGCTATCCTAGTTTCTATGTTGTGCACTACTTTGGGCTCTATTTACTTTATTATAAAGGCCCTGGTGAAGAATGAAACCCTATAATAGAGAAGAGGGTACAATTTGGGATTATACATGTGACATGCAAAACCCTGTAAGATACCTGGACCTTTGACTTATCCACGATTAGTATCTACACATCTATAAAATCTATTTAATCAGTTAAAATATGTAAATTACCAAGATGTTGAATCTAAGTGAACAACATAAAACCAATAGTACATTCCTGCAGTGCCAAATGGGTCATATTACACCACAACAAAGTTTTGATCCCAAAACAGGGTCTTCTAGATACAGAAGGACAAACTAAGACCTAATAAAAAAAGACACACAGACACACTCTGCTGCCGAACACACAGCTTCTCACCCAGTTGGAGAGTGAGCAGAGCTGGCCTCCCTTAACCACTGAAGGGATTTACAAGGCCTGTTGCAGGACGCCGCCTGACTGCAATGTAACAAGAAACTGCATTGCTTTGTCTTTTATCTTCCGCTGCTCTCTCTTCCTCCCTCTCATCCTCCCCCCTCTCTCTCCCTCTCTCTCTCGCTCCCTCTGTCAGTAAGAATGCATTACGGTTGGCCTTGGCCCTTCCCCTGACACAGGCAGGAGGTTGTTAAGAGGGAGCTGATATAAAGTGGGCTGAGATCATTATGTCTGCACACCTGCTCTGTGGACAGTTACTCTTTAACTGCGCGCACACACACGCGTATGCACACACACCTTGGTACACCTTGGATCGAAGTGTGTTTGATCTCTCTTGCTCTCTGTTTAGAGGAGTTGTAAGATGAATGGATTAGAGCAGGTGTAGATGAATGGAGTCACTGAGGTGTACATGACTGAGTGGGGGGAGGGACTCACTGGAGGTCAGACCAGGCAAATAGATTCTGCAATTTTGGTTGTTTTCCTTGTATTCCATTGTAGTTTGTTGGTTTATGCTGACTGTCTACAGATTCAGCTGGCATTACTCCCCTTCTATCCCTCCTCCTGATGTAGGACCCTCCTTCTATCCCTCCTCCTGCTGTAGGACTCCCCTTCTATCCCTCCTCCTGATGTAGGACCCTCCTTCTATCCCTTTTCCTGCTGTAAGACTCTCCTTTTATCCCTCCTCCTGCTGTATGACTCCCCTTCTATCCCTCCTCCTGCTGTAGTACTCCCCTTCTATCCCTCCTCCTGCTGAAGGACTCTCCTTTTATCCCTCCTCCTGCTGTATGACTCTCCTTTTATCCCTCCTCATGCTGTATGACTCTCCTTCCATCCCTCCTCCTGATGTAGGCTTCTCCTTCTATCCCTCCTCCTGCTGTAGGACTCTCCTTTTATCCCTCCTGCTGTATGACTCCCCTTCTATCCCTCCTCCTGCTGAAGGACTCTCCGTCTATCCCTCCTCCTGTTGAAGGACTCAGTCTATCCCTCCTCCTGTTGAAGGACTCTCCGTCCATCCCTCCTCCTGATGTAGGCCTCTCCTTCTATCCCTCCTCCTGATGTAGGCCTCTCCTTCTATCCCTCCTCCTGATGTAGGCCTCTTCTACCAAAAAGGGTGTTGGGCTGCAGCATAGAACATCCAAGTGGTGTGTGTGTGTGCGTGTGTACGTACTTTATGTTTTGAAAATATGTCTGTGTCTTATGCAAGGGGATATCTCTAACACCAGCCGTGCAACCGGGCAGGGTAGCTGACATGCTCCAGCGCACCTGAATCAGCCAGGTGACCGGAGGCCCCCATGGAACTCCCACTAAACTCGACCGCACCTGGCTGATCTGATCAGGGATCTGTTTTGATAAACTAAGCCTACATCCCGACGAACATGCCCACATTGGTGAACATGCCAAATAGTGTCCCCGTCATGCCAAATAGTGTCCCCCTGACAACCTCTCTTTCATCACAATGGGATTCAAGTAGTTGTAGAATACTTTGCCATATCAACGGTAGGATGAGCTAATGCTGTGGAGTTCGTTACAGGCCAAATGACGTTTTAGTCACATGTGCTATGTAAACAATGCACATGTTTCTGACAGTGATGCTGCTAAAATGCTTGAGACATGCTGCTAAAGCAATTTTGTTTAGCCAACAACATTAAAATGTAACTTAAACATTTTGGCTCCTACCATTTCTCTCATTTTGGTCTCTTAGCAATGTAATTTGGTAATGTCCTAAACAACTAGCTATACATTTTAAAATGGTTTACTGAGCTAGCTAACGTTAACAAGCTAAATTAGCTAGCTAAATAACTAGTTAAATAACACTGGCCATGGAGAGCGATTATTGGCACATATGGAGCATGCACTTCTAATATAACATCAATCTAGAACTTTCAGCTGTCCAAGCCCTATAAAAACAGTAATAAGGAAAAATTAAGCAAGTAACTAATGTAGAAATGTCAATTTAGCAGCAGATGCTAAAAGTGCAACGTGCGGCGTATGGTCTGAGCACTGACAGGGTGACCCCCCACCCCTTCAGCAATGCTGGCAGCACTCATATGTCTGTTTCCCAAAGCCAACCTCTGTATTTGACGCTGAGCACGTGCGCTTAACTTCTTTGGTCAACCATGGCGAGGCCTGTTCTGAGAGGACCCTGTCCGGTCTTGGCCACCGTGCTGCAACTGAGTTTCAGGGTCTTGGCAATCTTCTTATGGCCTAGGCCATCTTCATATAGAGCAACAATTATTTTCTTCAGATCAGAGTTCTTTGGCATGAGTTGCCATGTTGAACTTTCAGCAACCAGTATGAGAGCGATGACACCAGATTTACCACACCTGCTCCCCATTCACACCTGAGAACTTGTAACACTAACGAGTCACATGACACCGTGGAGGGTAAATGGCTAATTAAGCCCAATTCTGACATTTTCACTTTTTCACAGGGGTGTACTCACTCAGCGGTGTAGACATTACTGGCTGTGTGTTGAGTTATCATGAGGGGACAGCATTTTTACACTGTTATACAAGCTGTACACTCTACTACTGTACTGTATGTAGACAAAAAATATTGTCGTCACGCAGACTTCCCCGATTCTTCAGCAAATGCTGGTGTGCTCATTGGCTTGGAGTTGTCCCAGAAGGTTTTGGTCCACTGTGATAGTCCATGTCTGGTTAGGACAGGCCTCCCTGCACCAGCTTATCTCTTTCTGTGCTTCTGTGGCCCTTTCCCCCAGTTACCGCAGGATGACCAGGTCCAACAGTGTGACCGCAGCGGTCCAGGCCGACCTAGACGACCCCGACTACTGCCCCGCCGATCCCCCCGGGGTGTCTTCGCGTCACTCGGCCACCGTGCCGCGGCAGTTCTCCCGGGACGCCACCACCTCCACCGTTTCCATCCAGGGCTCAGGGAACCACTACCACGCCCTTCCCGCCGAGGAGTACGGCGAGGTGGGCTTCGACCCCTCCATCCTGCCCCCGCCGGACCCATGGATGGACCAGGTGGACGACCCCGTGGAGGCGGCGGTGGGGGGGGGGGCGTCCGTCTGTCCCAGGGACGGCCGCTGGTTCCTCAAGCTCCTTCAGGCCGAGATGGAGCGCATGGAAAGTTGGTGCCGACAGATGGAGCGGGAGGAGATGGAGAACGAGCTGCCGGACGAGAGTGAGTGCACGCGAGGTGCCGTGAAACCGCTAACGGACCGTTAGCGAACCGCTAAGGCCGGCTGACTGTGGGCAGACGGTGCACGGGGCTCAGGATTCAGCGGAGTGTCTAGCATTTGGGGTTTGGTCTGGTCTGCTGATTAAGGTCCTATCGGTTGCTTTCTCTCTCTTAGCGCGGTGCGTCCTTGTGTCCTCCAAATGCCCAAACTCGAGGGAGTGAAATTGCAGGTGTCCCAAATGTCTCCCCAAAGCCATTAGATAGTGCGTTACGTTGGCCTTGGGCTTTCGTTATAGAACAGGGTGTCATTTGAGGCACGGCTATCATGCTCATCGCAGCGTCCCACAATGCCTGCTTGTTGCTTTCTCTATCCTCCGCTGACACGCCAGGCACTGCTATCAATAGGAAGATGTCTGCAGGACAGGACTGGCCAAACATTTGTCCTATGGATATACGGCATAATGGACTCGCACAGCAGCACTCAGTGGGAGTTTTTATGCCCAAGCTCACTTAATAGGCTCTTTCAAGGATGCTGCCACATCTATATCTCCAAGCTGACCGCCCTTCCCTAGCACTGTAGGACACTATAAAGGGAATAGAATACAAAGTGTCGCACAACTACAATATTGTTTTATTCGATTTGTCCTTAGCGACCAAAGGGATCTCTACTGTAGCATCTGCCACTCTGTTTTATAGCGGAAGGAAGGCAAACGTCGGATGAGGGTGGCAAAACTGTCAAAAAACGGCGTTATGTAAGGGTTCTAACTCGGACCTTGGCCCGTGTATGAAGAGGGGGGGGCTGGTTCCGAGGCGTCGCCCACTTTCAAGGCGGGGTGGGGGGGGGGGCGTTGTTTACTTGGTGCGCTGAAGAAGACCAACAGCAATCCCCATCAGATATTAACTCACCGCTTAGATCCCCAGTTCTCCGCTGCCCTGCATTTATCAAAGGAAAGCTTTGTGTGCCCCAAGGTGCCTTAACTGAAGATTGCTGTGTGTGTGTGTGTGTGTGTGGTTTCCACAGTCCTGGGGAAGATCCGCAGTGCAATAGGCAGCGCCCAGCTGCTTATGTCGCAGAAGTTTCAGCAGTTTCGGGAGCTGTGTGAGGAGAATCTGGTATGTGATGCACACTCTCCTACGCACACACACACACACAACCACACTCAAACTGCAGAGTCACTCCATTGTCAGCCAGCCAACTACTATGTAATGGGATGATCTACGAAGGGTTAGAATTGTGACACAGTGTCAGACTGCTATGAATGCATGCCCTAGCTGATTAGGATTCTAGTACCACTCAAGGCATGGTGACTTTGAAGTGTGGACGACAAGGTGAAGTTGTCCCAGACTACAATATCCCATTGACATACTGAGGAGACGTGTTCAAATGTGGTTCTCACTGTGTGTGTGCGTGCGTGTGTGTGTGTGTGTGTTGATCAGAACCCCAACGCACACCCCCGACCCGTCTCTCAGGATCTGGCTGGATTTTGGGACATGCTGCAGCTGTCAATTGAGAACATAAGCTTAAAGTTTGATGAGCTGCACCAACTCAAAGCCAATAACTGGAAACCTCTGGACCCGCCGGAGTTCAAGGTACCGTTCAATTTAGTACAGACCAGGTCCCCATTAAAGAGGGTCATGACAAAATGACATGTAATCCCATACAAAAAGGTCCTTACAAGGTGGAAGATAAATCTGTTTCTTTTAGCTGCAGGCTTAGTTTCCATCTTTTGCAAATGGACCTAAAAGGAGATCTTACATTGTCAAATGAATGCTTGTTGTTGTTGTTGTTGTTGTTGTTGTTGCTTCTTTTAAAATGCCCAGTTTCTTTTTTTTTTTTGTAAATCATGTGAACTATCCCTTTAGTCCTGGAACTAATACAAGACTAGGTTTTTGTTTTGCATGCGTCTACGTGCATTGTTGCTTAAATGCAATACTTTTTTTCGGTTACTCTAGATTCCGGTTCGGTGTAGCATGAGGCGTTGTAATGCATGTAATTACATTCTTGTCTTGTTGTGTGACGGCCTGCTGTTTTTGTCTGTTTTGTCGTCGTCCTGCGGTCAACAGTGAGCTGGGCTTTGAGACGGTCACCCTACAGCCACGCAGCGCGGGGTCTAGCCCACCTCGCTGCCCGCTCTAACCCCACACACACGGCCGCCATCTTACCGCCCGCGCACCCTCACCAAATGGCCGTCACCGCCGACAGCCATAATCCTCGCACACGTGAACGTTGCATGCTCTCGCATCATGCCGACTCCCTGCCAACTGCCGGTGTCATGTCAGTCGTTCACTTTTTTTGTCACGCAAAATGGCCTCCCGTGTGCCCAGGGTAGAACCGCAGAGTGTGGCCTGTAACTGCAGTTGTCTGTCCATCCAGGAGCGAAGGTTTGCCCCTCCAGTGCCAAAGAAGCCCCACAAGGGCCACCCTCCCCTGACCAGGGACCGCTCCCTGGAGAGCGCCGAGAGGCAGCGGCAGGAGGCTCGAAAGCGCCTGCTGGCCGCCAAGCGGGCCCTCTCGGTCCGGCAGAGCTCGGCCACTGAGAGCGCAGCGGACAGTATCGAGATCTACATCCCGGAGGCCCAGACCAGACTATGAGACACACACACCTGCAAAGGAACACGCACACGCCCGCACACACACACACACGCACCGGGTGACACTGTTAGCAATGATTGCCAGGGTGAGGTGCTTGTAATATAATCCCACCTTTATTGACGTCTATGGGAAAAGGGCGGGAACAGTCACAGGATAGCCTGGCGAGTGAGAGGACTCTATGTCCCTTTTCTTTTGAGTATTCACCTATCTCCAATTGAGCCTCTCCATTGAACTGTTAGCTTTGATGTAGCCACACCCCCGCACTACCACGCCCCCCCCCCACCCCCCCGCCCCAAAGACGTTTACTCTATTGATGCCTTTTCTGCTTTATTGTCAACCGCGCTAGGTACCGCCAACGACAAGTATGCCAGTCCCACTACATTGACTTGTGGTGGATAATGTGTCTCATTCACCAGAACGGGAAGCACGTACGGGGAGGGGAAGTGGACTAGTGTGCACCGACTTAGTGCTTTCACTAATCCGGCTGGGTGTCATAGAGCCTGAGCTTTTGTGCACTACCTTGTTAAAAGCAGTGTACTGCAGGGACTATAGGGCACTATTTGAGACGTGCGCAGCCTCTCCCCTCCGTTGAACCTGAGTGGGACTGTGACTCAGTACAATGACAACAGAGAACCCGGGTGTCTGTTCCCTGTGGGATGCTACTGTCCCTACGTTTATAACACACACACACACACTAGTGTGAAAATACATTCATGCGTGCGCACACACCTATTCTCAAGAGAAATTTGAGGTAATTGACCTAAACCTGTTTGTTAGGGGAGAACACCTGACACATGGCCTAGCAAATCAATGTAGCATTGACCAGTAAAACTGTATATTTTAAATCGTTTCATTTATTTAGTAAATAATAACTTCCACTGAAGAAGAATTTTGACCAAGTAACAATTTGACTTGGTAATAACTTGGGATTTGCTTCTTGTAAATTACAAAACAATGTGGAACAGTGTCACTTAGCATTGAAACCGGACACCGTTAGCTGTAGTTGAAGTATCTTAAAATAAATTAGAATATATTGTTTATTACACAAATACAAATTGTTTATTACACATATTTTAGTCAGATTTTATCATGAACAACTTGATTTGTTTTGTTTTTTTATTAAAGCAGCAATGTTATCACAAATTTACGATGACATACAAAGCATTGAGACTTTGAATCAGGGCAGTCGGAAGGTATTAAGCTCGGGGAGAATATAGTCAGTTGCTAAATGTTTCTAATCAGAACCTTTCTTTAGATGGGTTTTGAGTTACACGAGGTGGGGTTTGGATTCATACTGTAGTGTTCACCAATAATTCATACTTTGCAAAGTAAATAAAAACAATATGTTAGGACAGTGACGCCATAGTTACTTTAACATTTTTTTTTCTTTGAATGCAGTCTTTCCGGTTGCAGGAGCAGTGGCTTGATTATTCTACACTCTCCTGAGCCTGACCTTTGGGGTTTAAAGTTTGCAGGGTTGCGTTAGTCTGCGTAGAGATCGGTTGGGATGGCACTAATCCTGCCTGGAAGTCAGGTATGTAGTTAGGTGGGCACATGGCGAGCTCACTGAGAAAGCTCAGAGTAGTGACGTTGAGAGAAAAAGGTTTGTAAGGGAGCGTTTGTGTGTTCATGTGTGTGCACACATGTTTATGTTTGCATATTGCTATGTTCCAATGCGTGTGTGTTGGTGACGGCAGGTGTATTTGTGGATGAAATGCATACATGAGGTTTAAGTGCTTGTTTCTGAAGTGCTTCCCATTTACTTTACACTATTTATGTGTCCTAAATGGTCCCCTGTTGCCCACCTAGTGCACTATGTAGGTAATGTGGTATCATTTGGGATGCACACCTGTAATCAACATAGCAGAAACGACACACTGTTACAAAGCCAAACCTAAACAGGCCCTGAATATTGTTATTGAACACGATGCGATGTGTGGCTGTTCAAACGCGTTGTCTGAACGTACTAAGACACCTGATGCATCCTAACACCAGGTAATTGATATGTTGTCATTTGGTTCTTGCATATATATTTTTTTTTCATTTTGTTTCATATTGTTTTGCACTGTGCTGGGAATTATATTTGTCTATGCCCACTAGCGACCTGTTATGTTATGGCACTCATTTGAAAGGGTTCAGTTTAATGTTAAGTGTTGCGGTTGTTATTTCAAGGCGTTTTGTCACTCTAGAAAGGGAACGTGTGAATTGTCTTCGTTTATCTACATAGCATCAGAAGACCCAAGCTGACGTGTAACCTTTTGAACTTAGTTTCAAAAAGAATAGTGTTCTACATTTAATGGCGTTTCATATCAACGGTTTATTTATTAATCCTCCGATATTATTGTTATGCACTGACGAGGCCCTTATACTGTGTTTTATTATACTTTTTTGCTTTATGAGACGGCTTTTATTCTGTGTTGGTAATCAGCCTTAATTTACACTCTGTAATGTATTATGTCGAGCACAAATAAGCCTCAGGGGAAGTAAATGAATTAGCGCATATGTGTGAGTATGACTGTGTGAGTGTAGGGGTTATGAAAAGGCTTTGTCTCATACTGTAAATAAACCCAGTTAAAGTGTTAGCAGTCCAAATGGCACCCAGGTCCTTATGTAGTGCACTACTTGCCTTATGGGCCCTTGTCTAGAGTAGCCCACTTAAAAGGGCTTTAGGGTGCCATTTGGGGACATAACTCGAAATTACAGGTCTGTGGTTTCATGGTTTAGACCAACTTTTCATGATTGATTCCTTTGGTCAAAAGACCTTTGCTTCTTCACTGCAACCAATTAGGTTGCGTTTTCTTTATATGAATGTTTTTTTATGCGCAACTATGGGGGAGACAATCGTGAACAAATAACACATTTTCTTTAGTGGTAAACCTTTTGAAGTTTGTGGGTGTTTGTAAGGGCTATAAGCCCTATTGATAACTGATTAGAAGAGTGGATGCATTTCAATCAAAGCTGCTTTAGAGTATTTGCACAGACCTATTCAACTAACAAACTGGTATTGTATAAAAACCTGCCAGTGTTATTATGTTGACCCCTTCACTGGTATGCTCTCACTTAATGTGTGAATCCGGGATGAATAATATAAAATAAACACACAGCGTAAATATTGTTATGGCAGGTTTGATTGAATGCTGGCCATTATTAGCATTTTGTGATACTGGTTAACAGTTACTAACACGGGGAAATCCATGTTCTCGACTGACATTTAAAAGTATAATTTGTGATGGAATGGAATTCATGATGAAATGTTTTCAATTTTACAGATAATATTCAAAAGGTAACGTTGCCTCTTTACCCATTATGTTTTACAGTAATTTATTATAAATGTGATGCCCTTTATATTTTTATTTCACCTTTTTATTATAATTAATTAAACTGTTAGTGAAATGACAAAGTTATTTATAGCTATTATATCAACATATCAGAACCCTGCCATTACAGGGTAATTAAAGGACATGGTAATGTTGGATTGTGGGTAATTGCCAAACTACAGACTTTTTAAGCAATCCTGGTGATTCTGTGAGGTGGAGGCTTGTAATGTAATCCACGTATAAGCATAAAACGATTAAAATGAACATTTGTACATAAATGAATGTTTCCCTATGTACATGTAAAAACAATCTAACATATTAAGCAGATATACATTTTGTAATTAATGTTGTGATGGCACGTGTACGGAAATTGATCAGCATTAAAAACCTTAATGCCATCCTCCATGCTTTAAAAAAAATGTTTTACTCATTTATAAAATGCATGCCGCACATGGTTTCACTTAAAATGATGCCGATTTAAATAGTTTGAAAGACTGTCATTCCCCTCCTGCCGAAGTAGACCCTTTAATCACATAACTATGGCTTTGGTTTCATCTCATTGCTTTTACGACGTGGTCCAAAACAGCACACAGTTTCCTTCATAGTACACTGCTTTTCCCTAGAACCCTGAAGAAATAGGGTGTCATTTGTTATACAGATACGGGAGATTTTGTGGCTCCCTTATCAATCAAGTTCACGTTCAACAGGCTGAACTTAAAGGACAGAGGAGCCAGAGACGTTTGCTTTACTCCCTTTAATGACATCTGTCATTCTGATTAGCGAATGACAATTCAATTTCAAGTCTCATTGGCTCTATGCATAAGTTACACAAGGCAAGCCACGCAACAAAGTTTTCTTCCTACTGAACACAATCAGCTGCTCTGTCAGTGGAGGTCTGTGATGTCCTTGATATGAAATGTGCTCCCTGGTGTGGAATATCAAGCTAGCTCCGTACGTGTGTCACGGCAGATCCGACAGCAGCCATCACAGAGGTAAACGTAAGTTTGGTGTTGTGTGGGAAGTCCGTACTAAAATAACTTTGGAAATGTCTTGCCCTATTAGGACCTTTTGCCAAGGTGAAAATCTGCTTTTTTAGGGTCAAACATTCAATTGGGGTTAGTTTAGGTTTATGTGTAATGGGTCAGGCTTTAGGGCTAGGCTAAGTTTAGGCATAAATGTGAAGTTGTAGTTAAGCTTGAGGGACAATGATGTTTTCCCCACAAGGACAGAAATACAAGGCTGAGCGTGTGTTACATATATGCCTCAAATCACCAAGGATGTATAACAACTTTTCAGGAGAGAATATTTGACAACAGGCATTTCCTTTCATACTTTCCTTCCCACTGCAATAAAGTGTAGTAGTTCTAACAAGCTGGTGATACATTTGCAGTTGTATCTGCCTCTTTAGGACTGGCAACGACTACAATAGCCTTGTAACACAACTACCCAGGATTCACATGGTTTTAATCTAAGTCATATTCAACAGCCACATAAAAAAGAATGAAGCAGGGGGCGGGACTACTGAAGCTTGTCCAATAAAGAAACCTTTGTAGTCATTTTCCCCTTGCTTAAGGTTTTGTTACGGTATGCGCAAATGAATAAGACCCTAGGTGCTTCAAGTGTCCTGAGGCACCGCCGAATGAAAGCTTGCCTGCCAGGGAAAGGTTGACGTCAGCGCCTGTGCTAATTTATGCAGATATATGCTTATTACCCAGAGCTCTGATGAACGTAGCGCACACACGCACGCGCAGGAATGTCTCAGGATGGAATGACGCACGAGACAGACAAACTAGAGACGTGCACATTCATCAAAGTGCAGACACACAGAACATGTCATTCCCCTCCTGTTTCCGTCATACAGTGACATTCTATGATTGTCTCGTATCCCCGTACGTCTTTTGGTCGCTTTGGTTTTTGTGACGAGCAACGGCTTAAAGGTTCCCGACACTTAGGTGAGGCGTGCGGGGAGAGTCAGAGTAGAACCGCCAGCTTTGTAGAAAACAAAACTTTATTTCAATCCCATGTGTGACACGCGTTGTGCCACAAACATTGCACAATATGAAAAGAAATCACATCATTGGGCGTTGTCACAAACGCTACACATGAACATGGTCCATTTTTGTACATAAAAATGCTTTTTTGGTGATTTAGAGAATGCTACCCCCCCCCCCCCGCTGGCGACTTTACAAATGCCAAACAAATCTTATTTAGTGTTATTCTTCCAGTTCACTGGCCATCGCTACATACAGCGTTTTACAAGACAGCACCCAATTCCCTAAATACGGGCCCCTACATTTGACCAGGGTTCAAAGTAGTGCACCATTTAGGGATTAGGGTGTCATTGAGGATGCATACCACTAAGAGAGGAGAGATGGGAGGCCCACACTTAAGCTGCTCATCTGATTCCTCCTCTAGGAGTATGCTTAATGAAAACTCTCTTTTAAAATATGCAACTGAAAGGTATAAAAAAAAAAAAGGCAAACAGAACTATACTCTCATCATGAAAAGCAGTTACAGAATACTTAATAAAGTAGTGATAAAGTTCATAGATGCCAAGAGCAACATATGTTTTAAGACACTGAGATGAGATGGGGACCCCGACTCGGCCCCGTTGTGCAAAGAGCAGGCCGGGAGCCATCGCGGACAGATCATTGAAATGTAAAATGTCAAACACACATGGAAACTACATATCCCAATGCGGCATAGCTCTGTGAAACTACATTTCCCACCACGGGAGATTGGGTCTGTACGGAGGGGAGAACCGAACCTCCCTCTCACCAGCCAAACGCTTGTGTGCCCTCACGTCTAGCTCTACTAAAATCCAAAGGAGAAGTTGAAAAGACAGATAGCATACTTTTAGTTTTTTTGTCTGTCCATTTTTTTTGGTCCCATCTGTGCAAAAAAAAAAAAAGATACACGTTGATAGATACATACAAACGCTTATATGGAAGAAACAAATATGAACTAACAGCCAAGGCACCTTGATACAGCTGTGTACAAAAAAAACAATCCTCATCACTTGTGATTTGTATACCAAAAATAGAAATGACCAGGCTTTTTTTTGTGTGTGTGTGTGTGTGTGTCCTGTTTTGTTCTTTGTTGCGCATTTACTGAACTGGCCCGAGGCGTGTTCCTTTGGGGACAAACGGCGACTGGCGTACTTCAGCCTGCTCGCTTTAAGACACCATTTGCTTGGCCTGCAGCTCCATCTCTGCCGCTCGCTTCAGCGCCACATCCACGAGCAGCTGGAAGCCGCTGAAGTCCTGTGTGAGGTCCGGGGGGGTGGGGGGAGGGGTGTTGAAGAGCCCACTCTGGGGGCTCAGGTTACCCTCCATTGTGGTGTGGGGGGTGGCCGCTGCCTTGGGCCCCAGCCCGTCCTCCCGGCATCGGAAGAGCCCCAGGGCCTCTGTGGTGGAATGCAGCAGCTCCGCGGCCGTGCAGCTGTCAGTGTTCACGCCGGCGAGGAAGCAGGACAGAGCGGAGGGCGTGGCCGTGACCGTGGTGTGACAGATGACCGAGGGCCGGGGGGGCGCGGCGGGCCCCGGGGAGGAAGAGGGCGACGTCTTCGGCGACGCCGCCTTCCGCGGGACCCCGGGGGGGCCCGCCTCCAAGCCGGACGGGTGAAGCGCCCGCTGATCCAGGCCGTCCTCGGGGCCCGTGGCGTGCTGGGGCGACTGGGAGCTGGAGTCGGAGAAGCCGCCGTCGCCCCCCTTGCCGCTCTTCCGGGAGATGGTGAACTGGTTGGGGTCTTTGCCGTCTTTCCGCAGCATCTCGGGGAGGAGCCGCCGGCGGGCGTTGATGAACCAGTTGCAGACCTGAAGGAGCAGAGCGGAGTCGTCCTTTATTTCTATTCAAGTATATCATCAACCGCGTTGCTGAAACCCAGGAGCCTCATTGGCTGAAAGCCACGGTGTACCAGACCAGAAACCAGGGGGGGGGGGGCGCAAACAAAATGTTTTATTTTTAGTTTTCGAATTACCTCGGTAAGAGTTTGTTATTGCAATAATGCACCTCAAGGGTTTGTGGTACACTGCCCATTTACCACAGCTAAAGGCTGTATACAGCGTTACGTCGTGCCTGAGAACAGCCTCGTAGTCGTGGTGTATTGGCCATTTACCACTCCCTTTTGGCCTCATTGCTTAAGTATAGTTTTACAAACAGGTTTCCTGAATAAACTTCACAGAACTGGGCACCATTTTCACAAACATTAATCTGAAAATGGGTTGTCATGTCAGCAAAAGTCATGGCACGTCACAACCCTTTTTTGGCAGTACCTGGCATGTCAAAGGTGTTCTACCTAACTGCACATGAACTTAATTGTTGTTTGCTGTCAGAATTAACTGAATGTCTCCCCACACGCAATTTGATTAAACGGTCTGAAAATACAGGGTGCTAATCGCCTTTGCTCTTCAACTAGGTGGTTGAGAAGCCGGTTGGGTGTGAGGTCCTGTTCGCCCTCCTATTGTCATGTGTGTAAAGAGACAGCCCCCCCCCATCCAAGCCTATTGTTAGTGCCCAGGGGCTCTTAGTATGCAAATGACTGTGCCGTTCACAGACAGCTGGGCTGGATAAGCGCTGGAGGGAGGGAAATTCCTGTGTGCTCATTGCAGCCAAACCCACGCCTACCAGACTGAGGGAGTGAGCCAGACTTTTACAGTGCTCAGTTCCTCAGTCACCGTGCTACTTCACACGGAGCCCTATTCGCACATAAGGTGCACTACTTTTGACAGGAGACCCGTGGGAGGGAAAGCCGTGAGGCCCTGATCAAAAAGGTGTACACTACATGGAGTAGAAGCCATTGGGGATACGGCCTTCTCCTGTGTCCTGCCAGGCAGAACGTTGCAGTATGGTTTGCTTCCTTGAAATGTGCCCTGTTGCTAGCCGGCTAGCTGTTGGAAAGGGCCCTGTTGCTAGCCGGCTAGTTCAGAATCCATGTGTCAGGCCGTTTGTTTACATACACATCATAAAAACAGAGGCAGGACGTTACAACACCGGGTCATTGTACATGTTCCCGCCACTACTTGTTTGTGTGACACACCCATGCCAGTATTGAAAGTAATAAACCTACTTAATTAACAATGCCAAACTATTTCCTTGAGAGAAAAACCCAAAACAAATCACAGACCATCCTGTTACTCGTGCCAATCCAACCGCAGCAAATCCCCAGTTTGTGTCATTTTGCAGATGATCAACCGGAGCACCTTAAATGGTGAAATTCATGTTAAGAGCCTTCGCCTCAGTCGGCTCTGGGCTTCGAACCGCCAACCTTGTTGGCTAGTGGCCCCTCACTACTGAGGCCCTTTCAACCCAGCCCCTATGAGACGGTCGCGTCTCTTCGCTTATCCTACCTGCAGCGTGGAGAGCTGTGTCTGCTTGGAGAGCAGGGCTTTCTCCTGCTCGGAGGGGTAGGCATTGTAGCGATGCTCGTACAGCCAGTCTCTGAGGATCTGCACGGACTCCTTAGGCAGGTTCCCGCGCCTCTTCCTCTTCCCGCTGCCGCCCCCGGTGCTGGACGACAGGTCCAGTGGGGCGTCCATGCTGTCCTCGTCCTCGGTCTCGCTACCCGACAACATCACCATGCCTGCGGCGGGAGAACGGAGGAGGGCACGTGTGAGAGAGATGTCAGGAAGAAAATGTCCCCTTTCCGGCGCCGGCCAAACACACCCTGGTTTGTCCGCTGGTCGGCTGGTTTCTGTCCGTCCGTCTGCCACCAGCCCAGTGCCAGAACGCTAGCTGTTTAGTGGAGGCAGCTGATGTGTCAGTAGCAAGCTGTCATGTTCAGCCATGTGATTCATGGAACATTGAGAGAGGGAGGGAGGGAGGGGAGGAAGAGGAGAGACGTCACAAAGGCAGGCTGCTCCGACGCTTGTGTCAGTTATAAATCCTGCCTCGACAAATCCTACTGCCTTGAATGCAGACCTACTGTACTGAGTTGATATCTCTGTTCCCACACCGACTCAACCAAGCAAGCCACACAGGACCCATGACTACGAATATTGTTATGGGGGGGGGGGGGGGGGGGGGGG
>JACXGK010007264.1:0-25853 GCA_016801125.1 Novumbra hubbsi | reverse complement strand
TTCTCATTCCATCTTCCTGTCTTTCTCTCTGTCTCTCATTCCATCTTCCTGTCTTTCTCTCATAGTTCTCATTCTATCTTCCTTTCTGTCTCTCATCGTTTTCTCTACCTCCCTGTCTTTCTCTCATATTTCTCATTCCATCTTCCTGTCTTTCTCTCTGTCTCTCATTCCATCTTCCTGTCTTCCTCTCTGTCTCTCATTCCATCTTCCTGTCTTTCTCTCATATTTCTCATTCCATCTTCCTGTCTTTCTCTCTGTCTCTCATTCCATCTTCCTGTCTTTTTCTCAGTCTCTCATTCCATCTTCCTGTCTTACTCTCTGTCTCTCATTCCATCTTCCTGTCTTTCTCTTTGTCTTTCATTCCATCTTCCTGTCTTTCTCTCAGTCTCTCATTCCATCTTCCTGTCTTTCTCTCAGTCTCTCATTCCATCTTCCTGTCTTTCTCTCTGCATCTTTCATCCTAGCATTCTGGTCCTTTTTCTGTCACCTCTGCCTGTGTTTGTCTTGATTCCATTCTCCACCTCCCACTGTATTCCACACCCTAACCTCCGAGACTGTGTGAGAATGGACTTTAAGAACTTGAAGGAGTACCTGGGCTGGATGTACTACCAGTATCTACTCATCACTGGTATCTATGTGCTGGAGACCTGGGAACAGTCCATCTTCAACTCAGTGCTGTTTTCCATCCTGGCGATGGCTGTCTACACCTCCTACGTGTTTGTGCCCGTCCATGTGCGTCTGGCACTTGAGGTTTTTTCTGGGATCTGCGGGGAACAGCCAGAAAGCACCATGGCCCTAATGAACTAAGCAGCTGATAGAGGGTGAAATGGATGGGGAGCGGCAGGGAGAGAAATTGGGAAAGAGATCTCTAAGATCTTTACCAACTCTGTTACCCTGACACACCTTCCCTTTGATCCACATACTGTTTTTCCCCAACGCACGATACTTTCACAATGTGACTGAGTTTAGTTTCTGGACACTATTCTTTGATCATTTTCCATGGTGTTACATCGTAAATCACAATACACTTAACACGTTTGCTGTGCAATGCTGTAAAAGGAAAAATAAGAAGGATGACAATTCTGTAATAGACAAGGAATCATGTTTAAGAGCATATCACATCTGTGTGTTTTAGATGCCCCGGACATTGCTATTTATGATTACTGGCAAGCACCTTGCACCCGAATCACTTTACTAAGACATAAAGCCGACTAGACTCTCCAGATATTCATTTTAATCAGATATATTGAGACCTGGCGTGGATAACATGGTTGTGAAGTGTTCTTCACCGTGCCAGCCCTTCATTTTCATGATGACATCTCAATGCGTACGTGTGATTGCATGTGATTAATGAAACGGATAAATCGTCACCTCAAAGCCCATATCGGCAGTGTATCGTCAGGCCTCTGTTGGTGTGCATGTTGTGAAAGAGCAAATATTTATATAACACAGTGTTTTGTTGCAGGTTTGATTTCTTTATTGACATGCGTCACCTGATGATAAATCTAATGAACAGTGTTGAATTGAATGAAATGACTTCAAGTGGCCTGAATGACAAGCAATGTCTTTGAGTGGCCAACCGACCTCTTTTCCCATCCCTACAGAAAGCAGTAAACCAAGCACTTATTGTATGCACTAGTTGATCTGTTAAACATGTAAAATGTGTGATTTAAATTACTTATTGAATCACTTAGTCGTCACTTGGCACCTTCCGCATTTTGCACACAATCAATTCTAGAAACTCACTTTTTTGATGTTGTTCTAGAATACGCTAGTCATGTACGAAATAGTCTTGGTCTTCCAAACATCCCTGTTCTGCGGTTACACATTTCTACCAAAAGCACAATGTTTGCTTGCAATAAATGTATTCAACCATTCGTTTGTGCGCACTCAGGGTCTGAGTTCTGCATGGGGATACACAACTTCCTGTCAGGTTGAAATGTTTTTGTACCAACCTTTTGTTGCACACATACCTTTGATAATGAGACACCAGGTGTTGAAAGAAATGTTTTGTGTCATGTTGGGCTACATTTTTTGACTCCTGTGTCACATCAGCTTAGGTAGAAATATTTTTCCTGCTTCAACAAAATGGCTGAATTAAAATAAGACTTACTGGGAAATGACATTGCCATTATCAGCACTAGAAACATTTAGAACACTAAGATGCAGACTTAACTGTAATAGAGTCACTATCTCCGCATACTGTTTGCCTCAGATAGAAATGTTGGTTATGTTTCGCATTGTGATTGTACACTCAGCTTTTGCAATAAGTGACTCACTATGGTGTTTATTTTCTGCATCTTTGTGAATTTTGTAGTCTACCTTTAAGATACCTGTATATGCAATGGTAAATCCTGGCAGATTAAAATTTGAATAAAACTGATTTCGGTTATTAATCCTTTTTTATTTTTTGTGGTCATAGGCTGTTGAATGCTTACAGTTTTTTTTATATAATGAAAGTAAAGTAGCCTAATTGTTATACATATTGCTTAATTCTAGTGGTATCAGGATAATTAATCTATTCACTGTAAACCTTCATGCAGTATAACATGTGTTATATTTTATTTATATAGGATATCTCATTGCTTGTTTCTTCTGAAATGGAAATAAAACATGCTGAGCAGCTCTTTGTTGAATACTGTCTTAATTTAAATTCGCAATAGATTGTGTGTATATTGATGTACACTGCTCAAAATAATGAAGGGAACACTTAAAGTTAGAAGCTTGATGAACGAAATATGTAAAAGGTCAAAATCTTCACAGTACCCTGTATAATTCGTTGAGAGCAAAACGACGTAAGAATGGTCAATGGAAACTAAACACAGCAACCCATTGAGTGGACAGGCTGTGGCGCTCCTTGGTGGTGTTGGATGCACTGATACATAACGTCCCAGAGAATCTCAAATGTATTCAGGTCTAATGAACGTGAGGGCCAGTCAATGGCATCAATGCCTTCGTCATCCAGGAACTTCCTACACACACTGGCCACATGAGGCTGGGAATTGTCCTGCACCAGGAGGAACCCAGGGCCCGCTGCACCAGTGTATGGTGCCGTCCAAAGGCAGAGTGTCGTAACTATGATTTTGGTCAACATTTTTAAAGTTATATATCATATCATATCAGTTTCGTTGTTACGTTGACGTTAACGTTGGCTATAGTGCGTGGAGGTCTGTGCGACCCTCCAAGAATAGGTTCCTCCTTGCACAAATGAGCAGATACCGTTCCTGCTGCTGTGTTGATGCCATTCTACAGCCCTGTCAAGTTCTCATTGTGTAACAACCCATCTCCTCCATGAGACTTTACTGGAAGACACGGCAAACCTTTTTGCAACTGTACGTAATGGATGTGTTATCCAATTCGTAGTGACAAGGACACTAGCAAAACACAAAACCAGAGAAAAATCTGTCAGTAAGAATAGCTTATGATTCCTAACTAGACCCATTGATATCCCTGTTTATTTGACTTGGTGTTATACTGTGATGATTATGTGTTTTTTGAGAATGGTATATGAATCTAGGATGCGTTGCAGGTAGGGCTGCACAGCTCTGGTTAAATTCCCGGGCTTTACAGAAATCCCAATACATGGAGTTTTAAGACTTTGCTAATATTACTTTCTGGCCACTGTACTATGCAAAGCAATACTTCAAAGCAAGACCTATTTGGATATGTAATATATTAAAAGTTAAACCTTTATCTTACATGAAAGAAAATGTATAAACAAGGAATTTGGTCTATAACCACACCTCTGTCATAAAAAAAATATGGTCATTGTGATATTGTTGTGGCTTAGTATATCACACAATTATTTTAAGATAATATAACGCATAATGTCTTAGGTTGTCCCAGTATCAAAAGTGGGATCTTACAAGATTTTGGCTAACCAGCCCTTTTCACTGGCCACATTCCGAGTCCTGATTAAGGAAATGTCGGAGGAGGTATCCTTTGGGATGCATCCTTAGGGATACCACCTTCACAATGTTGTGTCATTTAATGCAAGTTCCTGCTTGATCTCCAGTAACCACCCCGGACCTCAGTGCTACAGCCGGCACCATCCATATAGATACACATACATAAGCTCACTTATGCTTACATACTTGAATTACATGTATGTTTTTTTCAAGTTATGAATAGTATGGTTGAAAGTACGGTTTACTTATAGTATGGTTTACTTATTGACTTTTATGATTGCCTTAATGTCTTCGAGTTCTGGCACAATCTAGTCGAAAGTCAACATTGTATGGGTCCAGAACATTGAGAGAGTAAACATTTAAAGTCCACGCCACCAAACCGGTTCCCTTCAGAGCACCAAAGTGGCCAGGGGCTTTGTTCACTCACCTCAGACAGGCTTTTATCTGGAGGGTTATTATTATTATGGCTAGTTTCTATCAAAGAGACACCTATGTTCTGAGGCTGTCCGCCTCTATTATCTCAGCCCAACTGCCTGCTTGTTAACCGTCTCCTTACAAACTGAAATCCTGCACGATTGGATAGCTGCTGCGGTGAATCCACTTTTCAATGGATTGTGAATAGTTATCTCAAACCAGCCCTGCCATTGTGTAGTTTCTAAATGTCTGTTCAACTAACAATTATTCTGCCATTTTGAGTGACACGGTGGGCATCCTTCCAAGCAGGTTTGGAAATCATATCTGCTTTCAATAACAAATGGATTGTTATTGATTTGGCTAAATCCATTTACTTCATCAACTATCCAATTGTAATTAATATGCTCATGATGTTAATATATAATTCTCAGAACACTGTCTTGTCTGGTTTGAAAATATTTTGTAATGTAATGTGTCATATCTGAGGGCCTGCCGTCTGAACCTCCAGGGTTAGGGTTAGGGTTAGGGTTAAGGTTTGATTATCAACCCTATTCTCTGTGTATATTCATCCTTTTGCCCTTGCTTTTGGTCACTCATTCGTCCAACAATGCTTATCCTCCAAAGATGTTATCCTGAATACAACTGAACTCCTACACTATTCTGAACCTACAAGTTCGCAATTTTATAGTAATCAGACCTCTAATTGGTCAGAGTTAATGTATAGCATTCCTTAATAGGACTTGTAGCTTACTAGCTTACTAAATCAGTACCCGTATCACCCATATTCAGTCTAATGTTAATTCAGAACTGGATTTTGTGGCTATATATTACTATGCTTCAGCTAGTAATTACTCCACTATTGTCTCTCCAATCTTCTACAGTTTTTATACAATGGCTTCTAGTTGAGAATTAATCTGAATACAAAATGTAGTTCTCAGTTATTTAATGCCCTAATACTAGACACCTGCATCTTTTGTATTTTTTGGATGTTTGAGAAGAAAACCCACAATACTTCTAGTTCCCATGGGCTCACATAACACAGAACAGGCTACCTCTCTTGGAGTCAGATTGGGTTTCGTTTTATGAGTGCTGACTGGTGTGGCTGTCTTTCTGCCTTCCCTCCAGTACAACCTTAGAACATACTGAGACTGAAAAGGGATTCACCAAATGTTAACCTGGAACTCCCAAAACTTAAACTTAGCACTCACTTCTAAACCTAAAGGGACGGTTAACCTTTGAGGTATAATTTATTTTGTTCAAAAACATAAGCATTCATATTTGTGAACACCTTTATCTTTTGTACTTTGTAATTTAGGGTATCAACAGTTCTCTGGATTTTGTTACGCCCTGAACAAAATCAAGTTCATATTAATGGCACTTGTAAAGATAGAAGCAGGAGCTGTTATAGAATTCCATCACGCCCTGAGTAAACTCAGCCTTACATTATAGCTACCAGCCTTGGAGAGGTTACATTAATCAGTAACTGAACCCAAAACGATGTAGCCTTATCAGATCAGGGCCAATTTCCAGTTATTTTGCCTTTAAAAGGTCATTTGTTTAATTAACTCTGAAACCAAAAAACAACGGCAAGCACGTGTGAAGGGTCAGGTGAGGAATCTGGAGCTATAGCACCATCTTCTGGGTGGTAAGTTCCAGCTAGCACCGTCTTCTGGGAGGTAGGTTCCAGCTAGCACCATCTCTTGGGAGCTATGCTTCAGCTAGCACCGTCTTCTGGGTGGTATGTTTCAGCTAGCACCATCTCCTGGGAGCTATGCTTCAGCTAGCACCGTCTTCTGGGTGGTAGGTTCCAGCTAGCACCATCTCCTGGGAGCTATGCTTCAGCTAGCACCCTCTTCTGGGTGGTAGGTTATAGCTAACACTGCCTCCTGTGTGGTAGGTTTCAGCTAGCACCGTCTTCTGGGAGTTAGGTTTCAGCTAGCACCGTCTTCTGGGAGTTAGGTTTCAGCTAGCACCGTCTTCTGGGATTTAGGTTTCAGGTAGCACCATCTTCTGGGAGGTAGGTTTCAGCTAGCACCATCTTCTGGGAGGTATGTTTCAGCTAGCACCATCTCCTTGGAGCTAGTCTTCAGTGCATACCTGATTGAAGCCAGCTGTGCCTAATGACCACTTACCTCTGTTTCCTATTAAAGGTGACGGTCACGAAGAACAAGGGGAGGCTGGTGGTTTGGGTGATGAACCCAAAGGCGAGGAGAGACAGTCTGTATTATTAAGTTTGTTGTTTTCATAAATTTTTTTCTTGGATAGCACGTTAAATTAGGCAAGTTTCTGTTCTAAGGCCACATTGATGTTTGTAAGAGTCCTGAAAGAGCAAAAATAATACAGTGCCTTCTCTTGTACCACGTAACTGCATGTGTCTCGTTCAATCATTTCATGCCGTCTCACTCAAACAAAATGGATTTCAAGGAATGGTAAACCACTTGTTTAAATGTAACTTTTAAGAATTTAGCAGAAACCTAAACAGAGCCATTTGCAGGACATTGAGTAAATATTTATACTTTTTCTGACTTGTCCCCAACAGAAATGTAACACAAATTAGGTGTTGTGAGGGCTGTGTTCTACTAACTGAACAACATTGGACCACGTGTTTAACAACCCTTTCATGCACATCCCTTTAAATACTGCACTTCTGTCACTTGGTTGTGTTGCTCCTTGACCACCAATGAGGAGAGATCCCTTCTTATTCTGTGATATGTTATTAAGCATGTCTATTGTCCGGTACCTACCGTTAAAAAACATAATGGTGTTTCACTTTGCAGATTCAATCCACAGTAGGTGTGACATAAGTCGAGGTCAAAGGAATAGCTCAGGGCGGACACGTTAGGGGCATCTCTGTTCCATGTTGTGTTCTACTACCTCTTTTAGCAAAGAACACTACCACCTAGTGGGATGTTAGGAACATGGATGGCAACCTCAAAGACAAATATACTGAGAGAAATATTAATAATATTTATGCTTACCTTTGCAGGAGAATTTGTGCACACAAGTTTGTGTTCCAGGTTCCAGGTCATGTTTCAGAGGCACCATAGGTGTGTGCCTTAACTGTGCTTCATTTTAGGTGAAGGTAGAACAACCATAACCTATGTGACATGTCTACTTACAGACATTCATTTACCAGTGTTGTGTGTTTCAGTGTTGTTCAGAACAATCTCTTGTTTATCCTCTATTTTCTTTTCGGATTATTTTTATTTCTCCTATAATCTGTTCCAGTTGCGTTCTTTGCTTTACTTTATCAACAGTTGACCAGACAAGGAAAAACATTGTCTGATGGAAACACTTTTTGCAGTGCTGCTTGTATGAGTGTATGAGAGCTGTAGTTTTTTTTATAGGGGTACAAGATCTTTACCTTTAAATCTTCTTAAGTGTCGAAGACTATATAAGTAATGGATGTTTGATAAATTATTATGTGTTTGCCAGAATAAACTTGTAGCCTGTGCATTGAGTCATTACAAACTCATTAAACATTTATGTAATACGTTGTCTGAGTGGTCTAGGTTCCATGCTGACCACCACCGTCTACACGCTTAGAAGAAACAGCAGGGATGTCATCCCACTCTAGCACCTCTCTCAGGCAGTCTGAGCATGTGCAGAGCTGGGTTGTCAGGTGAGTGAGCATGCATGGAATCCTGCAACTCCCTTGTATAGAAATAGCACGGAAAAACGATGTATTGATGCTTGTTGCTGTTCTTGAATCTGTTGGAAGTTGTTGTGATGAGTCAGGGCCTTAAAAAAGTATTTCATGAGTACATTGTACTCTGAAGTGTTGGAAATGTTTCTCAATTGTTTTTTATTAGTGACATATAGGTATAAAGACAATGGAGAAAACACAACACCATCTGTATGAGAAAGAAACAAAGAGTGAAAGTGTTTTTTAAAAAGCTTTACTAATGGTTCTGAGAGGACTTAAAGACTGTCCTTTCTCTACGGGGTCATAGAGAACTCCATTAGGAGCTCTGCACCTGATCGGGTCTAGGCTACCCTACCCCTGTGGGACGGGACCGGGTCAAGAACAGGTGGAGAAGGCAGTTGGGGGGAAAGAAGTAGGTGGTACCAAAGCGATTTTGCTTTGTTCCACCTGTCCCCCTTTAACTGCACCTCCCCATCTCCCCAGTGCACTCACCTGACCATGACCCACTCTTTCTTTCTCCCTGTGTCTCGGTCCATTCCCTTCCCTGCAACCTGCCTGACACTATTCTACCCCACTACAACCCACCCTCTGTAGCCCTGGGCTCCATACCAACCAACCTTCCAACTCAGACCCACAACCCCCTACCCAAGGTTCAGTCTCCTGGGTTCTCCCTTCACACAGCCACCCCTCTATGTCTTAAAGAAGCCAGCCTTGGTCTCTGATAACCTGCAATTCTTCAGTTTCCATCTCACAAGACAATTAGACTCTGTATTTGGGCTTATGCACTGTCTACGTTGGTAACAATCAATGGAAAACCAACAACCACAAACAAAGGCAGAATAATAGGAAATAGCTTAGTACATTAACAGTACATTTCAGTTTCACTTATAGTACATTTCAGTTTCATATATAGCACATTTCAGTTTCACATATAGTACATTTAAGTTTCACATATAGTACTTTTCAGTTTCATATATAGCACATTTCAGTTTCACATATAGCACATTTCAATTTTATATATAGACCATTTCAGATTCACATATAGTACATTTCAGTTTCATGTATAGTACATTTCAGTTTCACAGCATTGAACAACTCAAGGTGTGTGTCAGATCAGATTAAGGATGTGCTTGGTCTCACTACATGTGAGGCGTATCGTTATTTCCACTACTTTATGCCAAAGTCATTAGTTGCTAATTCCAGGGTCTCTAGATTTCACTTGATAAAACCGTTTGGGCTGGAGAACAAGAAGCTTTCTATAACCAGTTTAGTGTACCAGAGGGAGAATCTGAGAGGAAAATGATCTGGTGTTTTGGTATAGGACATTTTGTTCTCTGCACTAATCAGAAAATCAGGACTTAACATTTTGGTTAAGG
The DNA here is from genome assembly GCA_016801125.1 of Novumbra hubbsi. Taxonomy (NCBI): domain Eukaryota; kingdom Metazoa; phylum Chordata; class Actinopteri; order Esociformes; family Umbridae; genus Novumbra; species Novumbra hubbsi. The sequence continues at coordinate 16,509 of JACXGK010007264.1, read as the reverse complement.
CCTCTCTAAACAAGTCAGCTAAAGTAATATTTTCACCCAATTGTCACACTGTAGTAATCTTTTCCAGTCTTCCTTACATTTACACTAACATTCAAACGTTTAGGGTCACTTAGAAATGACCATGAAATCGTAGAGGGATTGAGTTTGAATACTAAATCGACCAGGTTAGAAATAATGATTTTTAATTTAGATCCGAACACATAAAAACATTTTCTCTGATGTATCTGTCTAACACTCATGTGCCCATTGAACGTGCTTTCAACAGTGGATGTGGTCATCATGGGCAATCTGACCTTACCATCTAATGTTCCCAGACCTTACCATCTAGTTTTCCCAGACCTTACCATCTAATGTTCCCAGACCTTACCATCTAATGATCCCAGACCTTTCCTTCTAATGATCCCAGACCTTACCATCTAATGTTCCCAGACCTTACCATTTAATGTTCCCAGACCTTACTATCAAATGTTCCCAGACCTTAACATTTATTGTTCCCATATCTTACTAGCTAATGTTTCCAGACCTTACCATGTAATGTTCCCAGACCTAAACACAACCACATCCCAAAACATAATTGTAACTTTTCCACAAGAACTAACACTTAAAAGCCTTTCTCAAAATGGGGATAAGAACAATGTCCTTTAATCACCTTTTTTTAACTCTAGTTTCGGTAAATTTTTCTCCCCTTAACATAGAAACACACTTTGTTTCTCCCTACTGATACTGATCTGTTCAGGAAGAGGGTATAAGTTAATGTAAAGTATCCATGCCAGGCATCCTGTGTTTCTGCTCCACTACTCCCGCTTAACTTATTCTCCATGGCTGTTGTACTGTGGGGTCACTGGTGGTGCCAGTGTTAAGTGAATGGCCCGGTGAGCGGCACCTGGATCCTTGTGTAAAGGCTGTTGTGTGGTCTGAATGGAGTGTGTGTGTATGCTAGAAGGCAAGAAGAAACAGTGAGAAAGAATAAGATACAGAACATTTAAAACATTTGGCAACCAGGGTTGGCTAACAAACGATCGGATTACCTTTCCCATCATCGAGATCCAATAAATAAGTTGTACTTTTTTGGTAATAAATGGTTGCCATTACAGTAATGACCAAAAGTGATTAAGATAGCAAGATTTAGTTAGCTAGCCAATAGCTAGCACTAGTCAAGTAGACCCCCCATTTCTGGGTTACCAGAAATTCCAGAAAAATGGGGTCCCTGCAAAATACATTTTGAATTCCACACAAAGCGCTCCCTCACTCACTACCTTTGGCATTCTTCCACCTGGTTGTTTTCTCTGAGGCCTCTCCCTCCATCTTACTCTCTCCTCCCCTCTCCATTTCCCTCTCATTTCCCCTCTTCCTGCTCATTTTTAGCTGGTCATTGATCCCCCAGGGAAATTGAGGTCTTTGACCAGTGAACCATGTCCTCTGGTGGTAGGGGTTTCATGTCGCTCAGTCACAAGCTACTTCTGTTGCTACTTTGAGATTCTGACTTCATGAGTTTAAAAAAACAGACATTCATTATTTTAGAACATTTGAGAGAATGGAATGGATTTGAAAATGAGTATTGAGGTGGATGAGAACGAACTTGACAAAGCCAAAGTGAAAGGTGAAGAATCCTGAAGATGGACTCTGGCTCTGAAAATCCTCAGGCCAAGTTAGTTGGGCTCCTGCATGGATGGTAGGCATCCCTAGGTGATCTGTAGATGAGCCTAACACACTAGATAGAAGGTAGAGGGATATGAACCCATCGGTTTAGAAACAGCATGTTAACATTTCAGATTGGTCAGGTAGTGGTGTCAGTGGGTACAAGTGTAAAGGCTGAGTAGCAATGAGTAGAAGTCTGTGGCTAACATGTTGTCACTAGGCTTGTAACTGATGACAATTTGTAGCGACTGGTGCTTATGGAGTTGCATTCAAGATAGCTTGGTAAAGTGTTGCCTTCAAACCTGGCACTCTCTAATTCTTCAGATAATATTATTAATGTAACCCTTTTACAGTTCTTGTCATGTCCTGGCTGGGGGCCCCTGGCCATATCTGTGCCTCGGGGCTCACAGTCAGGGCATGACACATAGAGGTGCCTCTATGTGGTGTTTACAATACCATGGTCTTGAGCATTTGGTCTTTCCATGTTTTGTAGCCTGTGGATAACAGTTTCCAGTCACTGTGCAGAGGTGGCTGGGTTTTCACCTTTAGATGGGTTTGGAGATTTAAGCTGTTTTCTTTGACAGCAGCTCAGGTTTGGTAACAGTTGAGTGAGACACGGAGATTCTCAGTGCTCTTTAGGCTTAAGCTTTTCCTGGACCATCACCAACAAAAAAAAAGAGAGACTCCTGTCTTAGGTAGTTATGAAGAGAGGATTTGGACTAACTTGCCATCGACCCATATTGCCAGGGGAAATATAGCTTTTTGTAGCGAAAGTGCTCTTCACTCCCTCCACCTGTAATAACACCTGTAATAACACCTGTATGACACCTGTATGACACCGACTGTGGTTCATACAGGTGGCTAGACGCCCCCCAGCCTGGTTCTTGTCCATCAGTAAGAGCAGAGCAGCGAGGTGGCTGCTGGAGGAATGCCTCCCATATCAGGTGGTCCCCTCGCCCAGGCCAACACCAGGGCTGTGCTTCTCATGGGTGCCGTATCCTGTGTCACAAAAGCACCTTTCACACAACAGGGGTACAGAGAGTGGGCCTCAGACGGTGAAATGGTTGCTTGGTCCTGCTCCAGAGGCACCGCTAGATTATCATGTTTAGTTTCAGACCTCCCCCTGGGCTCACAGCTCCACTCCTCATTGGTGGGGATGTCCATCATCAAAGCCTTATAGAGATATCAAAGAGATTGAGTGCAGGCGCTGCATTCTCAGCGGTACTGTCAGAGAGGGGATTAATGATAAGAAGATTCATCATAATTGGGGTAAGTGTCAGAGTGGATCCATGGTTTCCCTGAGTTCTGTACCATAAGGGATTCCTCTCCTGTTTGACGTTTTTGGTTTGCCAAAGCGAGAAGTGTATGATGAGGATCCTAAATAATACCGTTTTGTGTGTTTAAATGTATTTGGCCGTTAAGACGGCATTATGTTTTTAGCGCATTTGAATTTCCTCCGCTTTTAGTGCGGCCAATCCAATGTTCTATGTGACTATTTTTGGTAAGGGTGGCGTGAGAATGTGTGTGCGTGATCCTTTAACATACGCTGATGCCAAAGAGAATGGCGCATCTTGAATTGACAATGTAGTTGTCTTTGAAGTTGTATTTGACTGTCATCTCTGTAAGGAAGATATGTTGTCTGTTGTTTGCCCATCGGACCATGGAGCATGGCTCTACTGCAACAGGGATGGACAGGGCTAGATAAATGGTGTGTTTTATCTCTTTTTTTATGGTTTGTGATAATAAGATCTTATACATTTTTATTCTGCTCTTAATCCAAGTCAAAAGAATGTTACTTTGAGGAATTTGAAATATAATATGTTGGACTGATAAGAGAGCAATACAACTAATCACCAGCAAAACAATTGAGTATTTATAAGGTAATAAAGTGACCAAACCACCCTTGGTTTCAGGGATAGCCACAATGTTAAGCTGCCTGTAACTGGCTAGAGCTAACAATGCAAATGTCCCTGAAAGAAAAAGGTAACTCTAAATTAAAATTGCAACTAAAATTCCAATGACCAGATGCTTTTCTATGATCAAAATTACATTTTTTTATGACAGTGTACAAATCCCGGCTTTTATTAGCAAGTTTCATTGGTGATTTCTTGAAATATCTGCATAAACAATGAAACATCTGCATTGTTTATGCCCATGTAAAATGTGTGACAGCTAAAATATTCCATCTCAAATGTAGGTATATGTGGATGCATACAAAAAATAACTATATATGTTTCAAAGGCAATATATGTTAAAGGCAGCAGCATGTTTCAGAAGCAGCAGTATGTTTCAGAGGCAGCAGTATGTGTTAGAGAGCAGCAGTATGTGTTAGAGAGCAGCAGTATGTGTTAGAGAGCAGCAGTGTGTGTTAGAGAGCAGCAGTGTGTGTTAGAGAGCAGCAGTGTGTGTTAGAGAGCAGCAGTGTGTGTTAGAGAGCAGCAGTATGTGTTACACAGCAGCAGAATGCATTAGAGAGCAGCAGTATGTTTCAGAGGCAGCAGTATGTGTTAGAGAGCAGCAGTATGTGTTAGAGAGCAGCAGTGTGTTTCAGAGGAAGCAGTATGTGTTAGAGAGCAGCAGTATGTGTTAGAGAGCAGCAGTGTGTTTCAGAGGAAGCAGTATGTGTTATTGAGCAGCAGTATGTTTCAGAGGAAGCAGTATGTTTCAGAGGAAGCAGTATGTGTTAGAAGCAGCAGTATGTTACAGAGGCAGTAGTATGTTTCAGACGCAGCAGAATGTGCCAGAGGCAGTAGTATGTTTCAGACGCAGCAGAATGTGCCAGAGGCAGCAGTATGTGTCAGAGGCAGCAGTAGGTTTTAAAGGCTGCAGTATGTATTAGAGTCAGCAGTATGTGCCAAAGGCAGCAGTATGTTTCAGAGGCAGCAGTATGTTTCAGAGGCAGCAGTATGTTTCAGAGGCAGCAGGATGTTAAAGAGGCAGCAGGATGTTAAAGAGGCTGCATTATTTTAAGAGACAGCAGTATGTGCCAGAGGCAGCAGTGTGTATTAGAGGCTGCATTATGTGCCAAAGGCAGCAGAATAGTTTAGAGGCAGCAAAATAGTTTAGAGGCAGCAGCATAGTTTAGAGGCAGCAGAATAGTTTAGAGGCAGCAGTATATGTCAGAGGCAGCAGTATATGTCAGAGGCAGCAGTATGTTTCAGAAGCAGCAGTATGTTTCAGAGGCAGCAGTATGTCTCACAAGCAGCTGTATGTTCCAGAGGCAGCAGTATTCTACATCGGCACAACAGACTGACAGTTTCTCAATGTTTCCATACTCAGATCCTTTTCGTACAGCAGCATGTTCTCCTACCACTTGGTGCTCTCGGCAGTGGCGGTGATGTCATTCGCCGTGTCCAGTGCATCATCGAAGACTACTCAACGACCCAAGTACCAATACACTAAGAAGCCCTTGCCTTACCGTGAGCAGCCCCAGTCAGCCATGCAGCCCTTAACCACCATCATCCCCAAGTCTCTAAAACTGGCAGAGAATCCCATGGTACCTGCGGTTACCACGGAGAGCACCACCTACCCCAATGACGTCTACCAGGATTACTACACGGAAACCACAGGGCCCCCTGGCGTCGGGCATGATAATTACACCCTGGATTATAATGAATGCTACTTCAACTTCTGTGAGTGCTGTCCACCAGAGAGGGGACCTCAAGGGCCAAAGGGGGACAGAGGAGTACCAGGTAAAGACATCCTATAAAACAGGGATATTTAAAAAGAATACCAGTTTAATGTAAAGGTTAATCCGTATTGATGATGGAACTATTCTTAACACTTCATCAAGTTCACATTTTGAAAGGGTTTGTCACGGTTTTGTAGTGGGGTGGAACCATACGCAGACATTTTAGTATAAAGAAAAGGTGATTTAATCCAAATAACATAAAAGACAAATAACACGAACTGTAAACGCTAAAAGCAAAGGTGCTGTACTAAACAACAAAACAGAACTTAAATAGTTTACAAAGAACATGTAGCGTATCCACTAGAAACAGGATTAAACAAAAGACAAACCGTGAACGTTGTTGAGACAAACAGAACAAACAAACAATAAACCACACCAGGTGTGGTGAAAACCTAACCTAAGTAGGCTCCCCAATCAGAGTCAACTGAATGCAGCTGCTCTGACTGGGGAGCCCACAATGGCATGGAGATGGCTAGAGGCCTCTCCATGTGCCATGCCCAGAGATGGCTAGGGGCCCGCATCCAGGACATGACAGGGTTTATAAAAGGGTTCTAGTTACCTTATTGATACAACAGTTATTCAATTACAAATATTCAACCACATTGTGCCGAAATTGTGCAAATACTTAGAGAGCCAACAGTTCTTAACCGGTTACAAACGAACCCATAAATGCTTATGAAATGAACCCTTGTGTCTAACAACCTTATTTTACTTGTGAGTGGGATGCATTGGTGCTCTTCCCAAAGTGGAGCCTTCTTGTGGAGATTGAATTAACAACAAGAATAACTGGAACAAATAAAATCAAAATTAATTTGAAAATACATTGACCACTGACTAAACTACCTTTACAGAAAGTGTAAACCCGTTCTTCTGTTTCTATTCCCTTAAAAGTTGTTTGAAATAAATAAATCACTCCTAATAAAGTAGTTATAACCCTCTTATAAAACTTTTACAAGTGATTTGGTGACGTGTTAAACCGAAGGTTATTCTCCCAGGTACGGTCGGGGAAGAGGGGGAACGAGGACCCCGGGGTCTTCCTGGGCCGCCTGGTTCAAATGGAACTACCGGGCCAAAAGGAGACCGAGGTAAACACTACAGAGAAGGAATACAGTATCATTACATGTCCACTTGTGACTTAAGGCGGTCCAGCTGACACGGTAGATCTTAACTAATACGATTACTCAAAGCTCTGATCAGGCATCCCTTTTCCCAGGTGAGAAAGGTGAGCAAGGATACCGTGGAATGGCAGGTACTCCGGGTAACCCGGGAAAACCAGGGGAGAGAGGTAACAACAAGCCAGTGAACCATGTGGCTATAGACCAGGGGTTCCTAAACTAGGGCCCGCGGCCTTTCATTTGGCCCGCTGCGCCAAATAATATAATACAGTTTGGTATAATGGAATGCTACTTTTCGGCCCAGGGCCCCCAGTCAAGTTAGATTTTTGATTTGATTCTTCATAGGAAAACGTTTGGGCCCCCTGCTATAGAAAGACTATGCTCTGCTTGTAGGGCCCTCCAGCCACTAGGGGCCCTTAACAAACAGAGAGTTAGAAGACTAAAATACACAAGTTGCAATTTTTTTTATTTGGTAGTGCATTAGCTATTCAGCCCATATCAGCTAACATTACAACAGTATCTAATAATGGTGTGTTGAGTACAAAACAAGTATCATAACGATAATAGAGGTTCGGCTAATTCTTGGACAGTTCAAAAACGTATTTCTTTGTCATTGAACAGCCCCTGACACAATTAAATGGCTAAAAAACACACCAATCAATATCAGTAAAAGGTAATTTCCTTTTTTTGGAACCAAACTCAGTTTTTCTCTGCATGGATTCTGTTTGGGCCTATTAAAACTGTCCGCTTACACTGTGCTCTGCACCCTGCAGGTGGATTTGGTTTGAAAGGTGAGAAAGGAGACAGAGGGACCCCAGGGGTCAAAGGTGACCGGGGGGAGAAGGGTGAAAGCCTAAATGGGACTAAAGGGGAGAGAGGGGGACCTGGCATGGAAGGCCCAACAGGGCCCCCTGGACTGACCGGAGCAGAAGGCCTGAAGGGGGACAAGGGAGATAAAGGGGAGTGTGGGACATTTGGTGAGAGAGGACCAACGGGTGATAGAGGGGATTCTGGGCCTCCAGGTATCCAGGGGCAGGTAGGCCTTCCTGGGGTGGATGGCATGTCGGGCCACCCAGGTGTGAAGGGCGAACAGGGGGATCAGGGACGTCCAGGTGCTCAGGGTGAGCCAGGGGTACGAGGACCCCCTGGACCCCAGGGAGGGAGAGGGATGTTTGGGCCAAAGGGTGACAGAGGCCCCCCGGGGATGAGAGGGGACCGGGGCCCACGGGGAATTAGAGGGGCAAAGGGCAACGGTGGGGTTCAGAAACGCTCAGCCTTCAGCGTGGGCCTGTCCCCCAGCAAGTCCTTCCCCCTGTCCGGATTCCCAGTCCGTTTTGACAAGGTCTTCTACAACGAAGAGAACCACTACAACGCCTCCTCCAGCAGCTTCATGTGTGTCCACGGGGGGGTCTACTTGTTCTCCTACCACGTCACTGTGAGGAACCGACCCCTGCGAGCCGCCCTGGTTGTGAACGGGGTGAGGAAGCTGAGGACCAGGGACTCGCTGTACGGCCAGGATATTGACCAGGCTTCCGGCCTGGTGCTGCTGAGGCTGGTGCCGGGGGACCAGGTTTGGCTGGAGACGCTGAGGGACTGGAATGGAGTCTATGCCAGCAGTGAGGACGACAGCACCTTCTCTGGTTTCTTGCTATACTCTGACAAACCCTGAGAAACGATCTAATATATGAAACAATCCACCCTGTAATTCGACAGTACCTCAACAATCTCCACTGGAACACTCACAACACTGGCTTTTCCTCTATACAAGGCATGACCATAGTTCCTTTTACACGTGGTTCTAACATGTCTCTCTTGTTCTGATCTCGTCCACATTCTTATTATACACACTTCTGATGCAAAGTGTAGACCATCAGAAAACAAATTTTGAGCTGACCGTGATTTGAATGTCCTGGCTGCTTCAGGAGGTCTATAATGCATATTGTATGGATAGCAGTGAACAACAAACCATGTCAACATCATATACAGTTGGCCAACCTTGCAGTCCTCCTGTCCTCTCTAGAAAATCTACAACTCATTGTTTTTATTGATAAGCTTACTACAATTCCTCCAGAAATAGGAATGTAGAATGTATGTAAACCTAGACACTGTGGTTGGATGCCACTCTCCAACTGAATTTAGATAATGCATGTACTGTAGAAATAAACATATTTATGCGATTTTACCCCAATATCTTGTACACACAACCAAGCTGATAAAATATTTTAAAATTGTGTAAGGTTTTAAGCTTACCTGATCTGTTTGGACAAAAACTTTGTGGCTGAGTTCTGTTTGTAAGCTACTGTGTGCATTCAAACATTTCATGTTTCCAATGTATTTTTCAATGTTAGTGTGGATTTATTGTATTCTTGTACATACATTCAGATGCTGTTTTGTTTTGTAACTTTTTTAAAGATCGGACATATTCTCAGATTATTTATTTGTATGGCTGTGAACAGGTAGAGAGCTGGGTAAGTATTATGTTTAGTCTTTAATGGTTGGATAGCAAGTTTAGGCAGACGTTATGAGTAGAAATATTTGGGTCCAACATGCCCCCTCTATGGTTTGGGAAGTCAAAGGTCAACATGTTTTTCCCAGTCACAGTTGGAGAACACACTTTTTATTGTGCTTCTAATTGTTAAATAGGTAAAAACTAATTTTATGTTAATTGCTTTTTGGCAATGTGTTTTTAAGCAGTTGTTAATGTTTCTAATGAATGGATTACATTTGTATAACTGATCAACGGCTTGTTGTGCTGTACCCATAAAATATGGGGGGAAAACATGTTTCCGTTTTATTTCCTGAACAATTATAAAGGGGGCAGTGTGTGAGACATCATATGAAAGTATAGCTTCTTGGGTATTTGTTTTGTAGGCTAGGAATTTGTTTTCTTTCATTGTCATATTCATCAAATCATGGCAAAAACATATACGGTAAAATAATTCCTTTACTGTACTCACTTGTTGTTTCACATTATATTTGACAACCAAGAAGAATCACAAAGCAAAAGAACCAAGCAAAATAGAATGCATCAACTACAACTTCCACTATATGTATGTCTATCTTTCGACAGCTTGAACACAAAATCTAATACAAAATACTAGTACAAAATAACATTGTCTAAATCAATGCATGATACTCTTTATTGAGATCTAGTTTTCATAAATGTGAATATTTCATCCAGCCTAGTGAAGGGTCATTTTGTATATGTTATTGCAGTTGTCTGTCAATTTATATAGACATCGGGCCCTCATGCCACCCTCATGGAGTCTGTTCTGAAAGTTTGATTAAAAAGCTACCAGCAGTTACAAGGACATAGGGCAGGGGTCTCCAAACCGTTCCACGGAGGGCCGAGTGTCTGCTCGTTTTTTCCTGTAAATTGGTTCCAGGTTCAGACCTGAATAACCAGATGAGGGTAGACCTAACCAATCAGTGACATAATTAATCAATCAAGTACAAGGTGAGAGTGAAAACCTGCAGAGACTCGGCCCTCCGTGGAACGGTTTGGAGACCCCTGACATAGGGTATTGCATTGTTGGGAGATTTTTTGAAAGAGGTTTTCTACACTAAATGATTAAGTTAATGTTATATCTTGTACAGGATATAGCCACAAACCTGACAATACCAATAAACTTAGTAGTTAAATTCAGAACTTCACAAACAATGATTTAGTTAAGGATACACATTTTTGCAATGAACATAAGCAAGTATAAAACCTTCCATTTTTGTTTAATATGTTGTTTTGATGTGTATAATCGAGAAGTAGACACTATCATACCTCATGTAGCCATGTAATTCTAAGTTTGAAAGTGTGTGGTTTTAATCACATGGGAAACATATGCATTATGTTGTGCCCAATCATATGGTTCCTGTTTTGGCTCGAAAACATTGCTTTAACAACCATTCGCTAGTAATGCACATTTATGTTATATGCAATTGATTTACATCATTAGTAATTTCACGCAATTCCATTCTGGAGAAATGTGATAGGGTACAACCTGGGGTTGGAATTAAAGCAGTCACATCTAATCCTGAAACTTACTGATAGCTCTAATATTGTTCACAACTCATTTTATTAATTGTTCCAAACAAATTGGGTTACTCGTTTGTTCATATCACAGTCCTGACATCAAAGTCTGCTGCACCAGGGCCAGCCGGGAGATTGGCCTGTCCTCCGGGAGGACAAGGGGGGTGTGGTTGGGATGTGGCTAAGCTGGCCTTCAAAGGCCTGGGGTCTTTAATCAACGGGTAATGGATGCAGGTTCAGTAGGCTGCATAGAGGTTGTGTGTGGGTCTGTGGATGTCTTTATACAGTGGATTGGAGCCCTGTGCCCAACAGAAAACAGTGTTTCTGAGCCTGCATCACCTTTACTCTTCGTTTATATTCACCAGAAGCTTTTATCAGTTCCGTTGCTTATAAGCGACAGGTTTACTCAACCTCTTCAGCTCCAAAATAGGAACGCTGGCCGTGCACGAGTACAAGCCTGAGGACCTTAAAACTGGCATTCTATCAAGGGAGGAGGCAGGTCCAAGCCTCAGGCCGTCCTGGTCGAAGTAGTAGTTTATGACCAGATCCTTTTCACGGGCATTCAGCTGAACGTGACACACCAGGAGCATGTATTCCTTAGGGATCAGAGGGTCTTGGGGCACAATCTTTAAAATTGGCTCTGTCAGAATTTCTGTGAGTGAAGAATGTAGGGCATTGAAACTAATCATCAGATTCTTGTTAGCAGAGGACAAATATGCTCTGGAATCTGATCCCGCAGCCTATTTAAAAGTGAAAACACAAAACCCATAACATTACTCACCTAGGACAGACACCGGAGTAGCCAGCGAGATCACAGAGTGGGTTTCAATCAGCGTATTCCAGGATGCTCTGCACCAATAGGATCCCCGGTGCCTCAGGGTCAGGTTGGTAACTTGCAGGACTGGGTCTGAATGTCTCTGGATCTCCACCCCATCGTGGTAGAGTATGACCTCTGTCAGTCTAGGGTTGTCACGGACATTGCAAGTCAGGGTCATTGTCTCTCCAACCAGCATTGGCAGGGAAGGCACCTGTAAAATGGCCCAACCACCTGGACAACGGGAATTGCCATTTATTTAGTTACCTGGATGGCATGGCCTTTCTCTGGCTTTTTGATACCATTTGCAGCTGGTGTAAATTAGACACTTGCAAGTTTGTTTCTGTTAATTTTACTGTTGTCATACACACGGCACCAGCCAAAAGTTTAGAAACGGTTATTAATTCAAGTGAATGGCTAAGCGAGTCCAAATGTTTGACTGGTACTGAACATTGTAGAAGCAAAAACATAAGGGACCTCCTACCGTCTACGATTATTTCTACTGGCAGGCTTTCAGGGGTGCGTTCCTGCGATATCCATGTTTTTCTTATCCCCTGACAGTAATACTTCCCACTCTGCTGTGGCACAGCCCTCCAAATGACCAAATCCTTAGATTCCTGGATGAATTTACTGGCCCTAAACCACTGGTACCTCCAGTCTGACAAATCCCCAGGAACACTGCATGTGAGATGGACGTTCTCCCCCGAGAAGAACCAGGGTTTCCCCTTGACTAGCTCAGCCACTGCTGTCTGTGGATCTTTGGTGGGTTGAACTGTGAAAATGCATAATCTGAGCGTAAGTCCGTCCTTTTCAGTAAGCAAATACTAGATAATAATACTTGCTTGCCTAACATTACAAAACGCAATGTTTAGCAATGTATATTTCATGAAAAGACAATTAACGTGTCAACAGTCTATCACTATCACTACTCAAACGTGGTTTGCAAAAAAGCAGTTGAATTTCAGGCTGCCAATAATGATTATTATTACATACCTAGAGTGAGAACCCATTGAGATAGTGTAGAAACCACTGAAACAATAACATGCCATTAGTAATAGAAGAAATCATTAAATCGATTAATTTATATCCACATTAATAGTGGTTGATAATGTTTTCAAGTGGAGTGAAACGAACTCACCGACAAGTCCTAATAACAGCTTCATGTTAAGGGTTTCGTTTATCTTTCTGAAACGGAAAACAGTCTATTTATATTGACTGGGGAAACAAGAATGTGTTCAGACTGCAAAAAACTACCAACCCCCATTACTAGGAAATATTTTATTCCCTTCATTGCATAATGTTCTTTGTCATCTTTAAGAAACGTCCGGTGGAAGTTCCTCTTTTAAGTGTGAGGGGAATACCACACAGCCCTGGGAGGCTCCAGTCAGCATCTGCGTTCCAGATTAAGATGCAGAGACTCCAAACAGGTCAAGTATACTAATTTATGCTGAGGCCCAAAGAAACAGTCAGATCTTTAACATTGAGCTCTTTTATGGCAAATCTGGGACGTCAATGGAACAATCTTCAAGATTAATATCCTATTACAGTAATTGTATTTTGAGTTCATTGACCATTTCCAAAATATCTGGTTTGATATGTGTCAAGTCTTGAAATGTGTAAACTTTTATTAAAATGCCAATGCGTTTGTCTCAAAAGTTTAAATATTTTTTATTTCATAATCCATCATCAATAAATTGGCCAGTCCAGCAAGTAACTCATTTTGCTCAGATCAGTATAGCATATATATCGCACAAGGTTTTGTTGCTACCTTTATAATCATTAAAAGTGTGACAGTGATGACAGGTTTTTTTTTATTCATCAACACAACAAACCCTTAGACAATATAAAACAACACTGTGTCAATAACTTACATTTAATTACAAAACAGTGTTACCTTCTCAACATACAAAACTTATACAGATCATATTTGTTTGTTTTATAATGCATTCTAATTGATGCGTGTTGTTGACTAGTAACTCATTCAGCTAGTGTTTACATAGGATCAACTGGATTTCTGGCAACCAGGGTTTGGAACTTCTATAATGAGGTAATATTTACAAATGCAATAAAAGTAAACATGATTATTACTTGTTAAATAGAAAATATATAGGCATCAAGAAATTTGACTTTTGTTTGTTGCATTAAAGACAATATTCATACCACAATGCTAATCCATCTAACCCTGAATGGTGTAACTGCCATGGAACATTCTAAAAAATGCTAAACTCCACTATAAAATAATATATTTACTAAAAAGGCTCTTCTTAGATACAGAAGAAACATTGTAAATATGGCTACAGAAAAAATTATGCTTTCTTCCCTTGACCAAGCAGCGATTTTAAGTCAAACTCACATGAAGACCAAACGAGAGTAAAAGGGATGTAATCATCTATGCTTTGATTTGCTTTCTTTTGTAAGAAAAGAAAATTAAGCATTTATATTATTGTAAGAATATACCCATTGGAATACGCTACATCATTGTTAACACAAGGGCATGATCATTATTAGACGAGGTGATTTAGGTGTGCTAGCTCTGGAATACGTCTAATAAACGTAGATGATGTGGATTCCCAGAAAGAGGTCTGAGAGCAATAACCTATTCATATAGCAGCAGGGGCTTTTGTCCAATCCATGTGACTGTTAAGAATTGCAAGAGTTTAGCTTTAGCACAGCTCAATGTTGTCTCTGTGGCCAAGTACTGTGCCATTCCCCAGTCTGCCCACATTGCTGAAAACAACCCTAGGGGAAACACTACACTAACACGCAATCCCAAATGATCCCTCTCACTCCAGTTTGGTCCAACTCTAAAAAGTAATATGATATGGGGGGGGGGGGTTAAGAGGAGGCTGTATCCCAATAGTATTAAAAAGTTTCCTTCTTTCCTACATGACCATTAATAATACTGGTCTTAACTGGTTTCCTTTCCAAAGTCAGACTGACATAGGAGGCTATTTAAGATTACTGGGCTACAAGTGACCGCATCCATTTTAAGTAAATACAATATATATTACAACAGGGAGAGATTCTCAGCTCCATTACAGGGAACCAACCCCTTTCAAGGAGTCATCCAGCGAACAACTGGGGCTGGAGAGGAGGCGGCAGGAGGTCATTCTCCACGTTGTCAGCATCTATAGCAGAGGAGGAGGGGGTGGAGGAGGCGGCTGGCGGCGCCTCCAGGGGGAACCGTTCTAACACATCCTGCACCTTGTGCTGCACCCCGTCCCTCCAGTCAATGAGGTCACTCTCCAGGCGCCGGGCTCCCTCCATGAGGCGCTCCTGCCTCACCCCCAGTCCCGTCAGCAGGTCCATACGCTCGCTCAGCTGGCCGAGGGCCCCGCTCTCCGGGGGGGAGGGGACCGCCGGGCTCCGCTGGGGGGACACCTGGCCTGACATGTAGAGCTCAAATTCCTCGGTGCTCAGGTTCAGGGACTGGCCATCCAGCTTCTCTATGAAGGCCACGGCACAACACTGCAGAGGGACGGAGAGGTCAGGGGGACTTCTAAACCACAGGGATCGTGTTAAAGGGCCGTCAAACCCCTCCAAACCCCACGTAGAAAATGGTTCAACTAGCATCACAAGGGGACGACGGGGGGAGTCAAAAAGCCGTAGGCTGGGTACCAACACACACACTCTCATAAATGTCCAAGATCAGTGGCTTAGACCACACAAACCATCATCTTAATGTGAGCATCAGTTTGTCACGAGAACACACACACACACACACACACACAAACCGCACCAGGTTGGTAAAGTAGTACCCATCCTCTCCGCTCATGAGGCGGCTGGGGTTGCAGAAGCGGGTGATGTACTGGATGTTGGAGTGCAGGCGTGGGGGGTTGGCCTTCAGCACGATGTAGATCAGGGTGGGCAGGAAGTCATCGGCAGACGCCGCCTCCTTCTTAGTGGTCTTGATGGCGTTGAAGATGTGCTTGCTGCAGCGCGTGACGCAAGCCAGCTTGTCCCTCGGGACCCGCTTGGAGTCCATCTCGATCACATCTACGGGGGGCACAGGGGGGGGGGTTGAACCAATGCCCTGTCACACACCCGGCGTCGGTGACAACGCGTATTGACTGCAGGCGGAGTCGGACCTGTGATGGCTTTCACCACATTATCTGACACCTCAGGGATCTCCTCGTCTACTGGAACACACAGCATCTCTATGGTGACCCAATGCAAGGCCCTGTAACACACACATTTTAGCCCACAACGGGAAGGAGGTCGGGAACACGGCAGCATCAACCCATGAGGTCGGTACCTCCTCTGTCCCGACAGCTTTACCTGATTCTCTTCTGAACGGCCAGGTCTTTCTTCTCATCATCTGTGGTCTCCGGACAGAAGACCTCCTCGTAGAGTCGTGTCATCATGTAGCGCTCCACCTCATCCATCACACTCTCCACACGCTCTGGAGACCCTGGGGTCAACGTGGAAGCCAATGGGATATGGTTGTTAGTCAAAGCATAGCCATAAAGAGCTTGACGAAAGCTTTGGACAATCGAATACTCTCTATTGTCAGCATCAACTGGCCATGATCAAGCCCCGACCTTAAGATATCCTTTAAGATCATAGTGAAAATGGTGGAGGGGAACTGTACCTTTGAAATGTGAGTGCAAGCGGTCCGACAGGTTCTGGTAGAAGTCCTGTACATACTCAGATTGCTCATCAGCAGCCAGGTCCTGTGGAATAGGCTGACAGTTAGCTTTGAAGTCCTGATGAACATTTACATTAATTGCAAGTTTGCTTAGTTAACGCTCTCGAGTAACCTGAGCGCTTGTTATCGTCATTCAGCTCTACCATTAGGAAGTAAATCTGGTCCAAACGAAAGTTGAAGGGTGAATAAAAAGAGGAAACCCACTTGACACAAGGCTCTCTACATTCTGAAGGCACCAGAGGAAGTCGGGTGGTGCTCACCCTCTTGTAGGCCATGCTATCTGTAAAGGCCCCAGAGGACGTCGGGTGGTGGTCACCCTCTTGTAGGCCATGCTATCTGTGAAGGCCCCAGAGGACGTCGGGTGGTGGTCACCCTCTTGTAGGCAATGCTATCTGTGAAGGCCCCAGAGGAAGTCGTGTGGTGCTCACCCTCTTGTAGGCCATGCTATCTGTGAAGGCCCCAGAGGAAGTCGGGTGGTGCTCACCCTCTTGTAGGCCATGCTATCAGTAAAGGCCCCAGAGGACGTCGGGTGGTGCTCACCCTCTTGTAGGCCATGCTATCTGTAAAGGCCCCAGAGGA
>JACXGK010007263.1:0-16927 GCA_016801125.1 Novumbra hubbsi | reverse complement strand
CAATACACTGGCTACTCCCAATACACTCTAATCTCTCGCTGTGTGTCTGTCTATCTGTCTCACGGTCCTTTTCTGTTTTTTGTCCGGTCCATCTTATATGTGCATTTCTCAAAACTGCAAAACACCTTCAGTTTCTGAAGTAATATATCTCTCCTCTTCCGTTAGTGAGTGTCGAGTGTTCAGTTGGGTGGGCTTTAGTTAAAGGTTGGTTCAATACACAGTGTGAGGTAAAGCAGAACCTGCACATAATGTACATGAGCAGTATCTGCTATTCAGTGAAACATGCACCATTCCAGTATCAGTTAAAAATCAATACTCAAATAGTATAAAACTGTTCGAACACAGTAAATCCTGCGTTATATTGACTGTGTGAGCCACTGTATCAGAACGCACTGTGATATATATATATATTTTTTTTTTAAATCAGGAGAGCACTATCCGATATCACCTCAGGCCAGTGATTGAGTTAATCTGTCAGGAGTGTGAGGTGTGACTGACACCTGCATGCTTGGCCAAGCTGTCAAGCATCGCCAAGTGCTGGAGTGGAGGACTGTGCATATCAGTGCACAGAACAGCCACAGCATATGGCAGAGTACCGGGAACAGCGTATCAGTCCTGGGTAATGCCATAGCTGTGTCACGCTTCTTCCTGCAGTCCCCGCTCTCACTCTGGACTGCACGTCCCTGTCCTCAGAGCCTCTCTGGAGCTAAATGAAAAATCCATGCTCTCAATGGGCAGTCAATATCTCATTAACCAGTCTGTCCACACACGGCCAGGATCCAGGCCTTTACGTCGGGGCGGTCTCACAGTGGGCTCACAGACTGCCGCGCACCTCGGACACTTTAATAGCCTGTGGAGATGCCAGGCCACTCTCACAACCAAGGTGCTGTGCAGGTGAAGAAATGTCTGTCGCTCTACATGTCTGAAATTCTGTGACTGTATAATTCAATGACAAATCAACCAATAATTACCGATTACTGCACTTTTACAACACACAAGGATCCAATCAAAAACATTTATAAAGAATCTTATGGCAGAAGAAAAGGCAAATTAAACACATTTTCCCCATCTTTCAGTGTTTAAATCGGACATAAAACATGACCAATAGCAGGGGAAATATGTGGTACTGCGGTTCAAAAATGATTTATTCTTTTCAAAAAAACTCAAAGAAGATAATTGTTGGCCCATGTTATGTAGCTAAAATGAAAAATAAATTCTATGACAATACATTTTGTTAAATGAGCAGTATATCTGAACACACAGGTTGCAACAGAGGCCTATTCAGGTTTACGTAGTGGAAGAACTGAGCACGTAGTAATTTAATTGCTTTGTCTGCAATAGACATAATACAAAAAAAAATATTGCAAATGTCACTAAGGTGGCTGCCAAATCCAACATTTTGATCTCAAATACATTTACTTTTATTACACTATTATTTACCTTCTGTTGAGGGCTTGAATCTGTTTTAGCCGTAATCTATGTTGATTTCTAAGAATCTTCCTGAGTACTCAGTCCTGAACAAGAATACAATCAAACTTATTGTAAACCTCTGTTGTGATGTGAAAAGGCCTGCAACATACGACTCAAAAATACATCATCCAGCCGCTTGCTAACTGGAGACATAGAGTACCAAATCTATACAGGCCATTTGAAAATGCACGCACTAACTTTAAGTCACTCTGAATAAGGGCGTATAATAAATGACTAAAATGGAAATGGAAATCAGAAGCTTCATAATGGAATGTTGTTTTGAAGTGGTTTCACTGCAGAGTCCCCCAAACACATTCTCTTGATGAAGCTTTAATTGTAATGTTGATTAAACGCACAGTATTTTTTTCTGTGAATTGGTACATCAAAGATCTTTCTTTAATGTGTAATTAATATCTTGACTTTTCTTCTTAATTGTGCTGAGTAGGCTGGTTAATTTGCACAGGGTAATAAGATGGATGTTTCCATTGCAGGTAATTATGTACTTCGTGGCGGTATATAGAGGTAGTGATATTGGGTGGTAGTGTAATGGAAAGGTAGTGGTATTTAGAGGTAGTGGTATGTAGAGGTAATGGTATGTAGAGGTAGTGGTATGTTGAGGTAGTGATATGGAGAGGCTGTGGTATGGAAAGGTTGTGGTATGGAGAGGTTGTGGTATGGAGAGGTTGTGGGATAAAGAGGTAGCGGTATATTGAGGCAGCATTATGGAGAGGTAGCGTTATGGAGAGGTTGTGGTATGGAGAGGTTATGGTATAAAGAGGTAGCGGTATGTTGAGATAACTTATAGAGAGGTTGTGGTATGGAGAGTTTGTGGTATGGAGAGGTTGTGGAATGGAGAGTTTGTGGCATAAAAAGGTAGCGGTATGTAGAGGCAGCGTTTTGGAGAGGTTGTGGAATGATGAGGTTGTGGTATGGAGAGGCAGTGATATAAAGAGTTAGCGGTATGGAGAGGTTGTGGTATAAAGAGTTAGCGGTATGTAGAGGTTGTGGTATGGAGAGGTTGTGGTATAAAGAGTTAGCATTACGTAGAGGTTGTGGTATGGAGAGGTTGTGGTATAAAACGTTAGCGGTATAGAGAGGTTGTGGTATGGAGAGGTTGTAGTATAAAGAGTTAGCGTTACATAGAGGTTGTGGTATAAAAAATTAGCGGTATGGAGAGGTTGTGGTATGGAGAGTTTGTGGTATAGAAAGGTTGTGGTATAAAGAGTTACGTAGAGGTTCTGTTATGGACAGGTTGTGGTGTGGCTGGGATTTTGTACAGAGAGTAAGTAGAGAAAGAGAGGGGGAGAAACCACGACCACTGAAATCAACATTTAAAATGTACTAATCTCTTGGCTAATACACGCATATGCACATCTCTTTTATCTTATTTAAAAAAAAAAAAAAAACATATAATCTGTGAAATCTATTCTTTGTCTTTTATCTGATTAGATCAATTGTACTAAATGATTAAGCTTTTTGAATGAATTCAATGCAGAGTTGTCCTGTTATAGTAAAAAACTATGTGTGAAATTTCACATAATGTTCACAATTTCACCCAATTCTCAAGCATCATTAAGTAACAATGTAATCTCACTGTATTGCAGGATTCTCACACATTCAACACACCTCTCTATAGTGGTGGTCATATTCTGTATTTCTGTTTTACTAGATTAAACTATACTGCAAAAGTCTTGTGCACCCAAAAGCTGAACGTTCAAGTGCATAAGGGCTTTTATCTGGGTAGTAAGTGTTACAATACGTATAATATTATATATATATATAATTATTGTTCTTTTTTTAATACAAATAAAAACGTACTATCCAAATCAATTACTTAAGTTTGACTCTGAGGTGCCTAAGACCTTTGCACAGTTCTGCACTCTAGTTAATTCTACTTTGATATGAGGATGTTCTATGGATATAACAAGAAAACAACACAGACTGCGGAGGACTATTCTTGTTAAAGTGCAGTCCCTTTTTCCATTTCTGCAACTTCCCATCTAAGACATTGACAGCTGCTTGTTTCAAACGGTAACTATTTACTCTGTGCCGGTGTCTGTGTGTATGTGTGTGTGTGTGTGTGCATGTGTCCATAGAAAAATTGTGTGTATGTGTGATTGAGACTGTATTATGGTGAGGTGGTAGAACTAGGATTCGGATGGTGATACCAAAACTGGTAGAGGACAAAGCCCTGCTCCCATGGCCAAGCATTACTTTACTACCCACAAATAGGTCAGTAGAACACAACACGCAAACCAGAATGAACTCAAAAGATCCAAGTCTGCCACCCAAGTTCAACACTGCCTATCTGCCATGCGATTCTCCAATGCAAACAGACAGATCCTCTGGACTGGAACAGCAGGATTAAAGCAGAGGTGGAAGAACTGCTACATGGTTCCCCCATTCCCTTGCAAACCCCTATGTCCAAGCCCCAAATCTTAGTCTGAGAGTTATAAAAAAAAAAGATCTGTGCTATAGTATGACCACTTTGGCTGTAATTTATTAAGTACACGAAACACACACACACTTGCAAAGAGAGATCCCAACAACCCATTACACCCATGTCATATATGTACACCTCTCATCCATGTAAAATGTCAAACTTCATTTCCTACATGCATACAAAAACAGAATAACATTCAGGCAAAAATTCCCCAAAAACAGTTAAATCCCCTGAATATAAACACAGGCGTTTGCTATTCTCTCTGCATCTTTCACTATCGCTCTTCTTCATCTCTTTTTCTCTCCCTTTCTCTTCACTGTTACAAGCAAATGAAACGAAGAGTTGGCTGGCAGTGAATAGAAAGAAGCTTCACTTCCCTACTTGTTACTCTACAGATGCCTTTTGCACCATGGAAGCAGCATGCAAGGATTCTGCTCTTACCTTTCATTGCTGAAATCACAAAATACATCATTAAGCACAGAGTCCATAGGAGAGCACTATCACCAGCGGAAAGCCATCCACTGCTGTCTCAGCAGCAGCTGGCCGGCACAGCTCTGTCTCTCAGCCTCTAGCATGACCACACGAGAATCCATGTGACTGTGACATCAGCAATAATGTCTGCCTGTTCTCCACCCCCTGCCTTTGATTGGCACAGCAGGCAGCCAGTGGGGGCGCTGAGAGCTCAGGCAGGGAACATGGCCCCTTTCCCACTGATTGCAGAGCCTATGCTTGTCTGATGACTTTCTAGACATAGCACACTTTCCTAGTCTTGTCATGCTTATCAATTAGTGATAGGATAAAGTCAAAATAGTAACACCGCTAGACATATTTTTTTTCCGTTCCCCTTTCCTCTGCTTTTTTATTGTTAAGAACAATGATATAATAAGGAATAAGAAGGCTAAAGAGAAATACAGTGGAACGCAAAGAAAAGTGAAGAGAAATAAAAGTAGATGCATGTGTTTATTGAGAGAAAGAGGAATGGTGATAATACTGAAAATCCAGAGCTATCAGGTGAAAATAAAAATGTGTAATTCCCAGCGGCCATGGATTGCAGAAGTCCTTTCCTCCTTTTATGGGCTCTCCTCTGTCTAAGTATATACTACAATATATTGTGCTTTCAGATATCTTTCTCCAGGGGAGCAGAACCCAGCCGGAAGAGAGGTTCAGCCCTTTAGCTTGACCTCTCCACAGGACTCACACAACTCTCTCTACACTCAGTTCACACACAGGCACTGGCAGGTGAGAAAGGGGAGATAGTGATGAAATACTATATATAATAGCTGATCCACCCCACCCCACAGTGGCCAGCAGATGAGTTTCTCTCTACCCCCCCATAATGATAATCTGTTCAGACCTTTACCAGCTGGCACTTTCTGATACAATATTCTGGTATTAGTGCAATCCGGCTCTGGCTAATATCTGTGTTTCATTTAGAATTTCCATAAATAAGCTGGTGTTCATATCATTCCTTCTCAAGACAAATTCAATATATTCTGCTTCATCATTAAGACATTTTCGAAACATCATTTCCATGTAAATATCAGATTTTATGTAAGTATAAGAAGTTCCATTTTAATTAAAACCATTCAGATATTTCTAAAAGCTAAGGCACAACTCATTATTACTTTTAGTGAACAACTATTTAGAGCTGTTAAAAAGGATTTAACAAAAATGTAGCATTTTCATGCCGCTATATTAAGATATACCATTAAGGATGAATGTAGTTACAATCAATATCATGCATGGGATGATATTTACAGGGAAAATGGGGGTCTGTTTGAAGCAGGTGGGGACCGTAGACAGAGTCAGGGAGAGGTTGAATATAGAGGTGAAAACCTCTGCTAGCTGGTCTGCGCACCCCATGAGGAAATGGCCTGGAATGCCATCTGGCCCTGATGACTTCCGTGGGCTTACTCTTCGGAGAGTGCTCCTCACGTTAGCCGCGGTAAGAGACATAGGACAGTCGCCCGGGTCCTCAGCAAGCATCCCAGAAGGAATGGCATTGGTCACCTCCAACGTGCATAGATGGTGATGAGCTCGTCGGCAGGCTGGGCATCCTTCTGTTCCTTCCTTTATTGTCAAGGGTCAGAGCTGTATTAGTTAGACTCCAAATTATTCCTGTAATCTCCTTTTGCATCTCTGATGGCCTTCCGTAGGTCAAGTCTGGACCTCCTCAAATACTCCAGGTCCCCGGAACTATAGGCAGATGACTGTGTTCTTAGCTTAGCACCGACATTACCATTAACCCAAGGACTTTGGTTGGGGAAGAACATTGTTCACATTCCTCATAGAAGAAGAATGGTGTGATATGCCTTACCAAATTTTGGGAGGGGGAGAGGTTTGTAGCTGTTCCCTATTTGAGAATAACAATGGTCAAGTGTTTGATCCCTACAAGTGGGAAAGTTTATATGTTGAAAAAGTTCGGCAACTCTTTCCTCATATTTGCCCTGTTGAAGTCACTGACAACAATAAAAGTGTCCATATTTGTTCCATATTTTTATCCGTATGTTTATCCGCCTGCGGGGTATATAAAGCCGTGGCCAAAGGTTTTGAGAATGACTCAAAGGTTTGCTGCCTCAGTTTTTATGATGGCAATTTGCAATTAATTGTCCCTTTTTGCCATGAATAATAAATCATTCCCCCCCCAAAATGTCCACTGCATTTCAGCCCTGCCACAAATAGACCAGCTGACATCATATCAGTGATACTCCTGTTAACACTGGTGAGAGTGTGGATGAGGACAAGGCTGGAGATCACTCTGTCATGCTGATTGGGTTAGAATAACAGACTGGATGCTTTAAAAGGAGAGTGGGACTGTCAACCATGGTTAGCTGCAAGGAAACATGTGCAGTCATCATTGCTTTGCACAAAAAGAGCTTCACAGGGCAAGAATATTGCTGCCAGTAACATTGCACCTAAATCTACCATTTATCCAATCCTTAAGAACTTCAAGGAGAGAGGTTCAATTGTTGTGAAGAATGCTTCAGGGCGCCCAAGAAAGTCCAGCAAGCGCCAGGACCGTCTCCTAAAGTTGATTCAGCTGGGGGATCGGTGCACCACCAGTGCAGAGCTTGCTCAGGAATAGCAGCAGGCAGATGTGAGTGTCGTGTTCAGAGTACAGTGTGGTGAAGACCTTTGGTGGATGGCCTGGTCAAGAAGGGCGCAAAGAAGCCTCTTCTCTCCAGGAAAAACATCAGGGATGACTGATATTCTGCAAAAGATACATGGATTGGACGGCTGAGGACTGGGGTAAATTCATTGTTTGGAGCTTCCGGAAAAACGCTTGCCCGAAGAAGAAAAGTTGAGTGCTATCATCAGTCCTGTCATGCCAACAGTAAAGCATCATGAGACCATTCATGTGTGGAGTTGTTTCTCAGCCAAGGGAGTGGGCTCCTAAGAACACATGGAGTGGGCGCCTAAGAACACAGCCATGAATAAAGAATGGTACTGACACAACCTCCCAGAGCAACTTCTCCCAACCATCCAAGAACCGTTTAGTGACGAACAATGCCTTTTCCAGCATGATGGAGCACCTTGCCATAACACAACACTTATAACCAAGTGGCTCAGGGAACACAACATTTAAATGTTGGGTCCATGGCCAGGAAACTCCTCAGAGCTTAAACCCATTGAGAACTTGTGGTCAATATTCAATATTCAAGTCGGGTAGACAAACAAAAACCCACAAATTCTGACAAACTCCAAGCATTGATTTTGCAAGAATGGGCTGCCATCCATCAGGATGTGGCCCAGAAGTTAAACGACGGCAAGGCAGGGCAAATTGTAGAGGTCTTGAACAAGAAGAGTCAACACTGCAAATATTTACTCTTTGCATTTACTTAATGTATTTTTCAATAATAGCATTTGACACTTAAGAAATGCTTCTAATTATTATACTATTATATTATACTTCAGTATACCATATTAACATCTGACAAAAGATATAGAAACACTGCAGCAGCAAACCAATATTTGTTTTATTCTCAAAACGTTTGGGCACGGCTGTAGACAACTGTGATGATAGCGGAGCTGAAGTCCCACAGATGGTAGAATAGTTGCACTTTTTTAGTTAGTTGTGACAGGTCTGGTGATATATGGAAAATACAACTAGGGTAATGGCTGTGTCGGTTATCATAGGATCTAGCCAAGTCTCAACAAATGCCAGCACACAGCAGTTCGCAATGTCCCGCTGGAAGTTAATCCAAGCATGTAGTTCATCCGTTTTATGGTCCAGGGATTTAACATTTGCAAGTAAAATGCTCGATAACGACGGATTGCATTCCCGTCCAAGATCTACAAAGGATAACGTCACGTTTGCCTCTTTTCGTTCTTCTCATTCGGCGTGTAGACGAAAAAGTTGTTTTCAGTGTGATCTTCCTCTATGTTGCACCAAACACATGAAGTCCTCTCAAGCTACCCCAGTGAAATGTATGCTGTGACAATAAGGGTATGTATTTGAAAAGTGTTAATTGAACAGTCTCTGGTGGTTTAACTAAAAACGATTGTTTTGCTCAACACCCTGCAGTGAATGTCTCCAGCCACTCAGAACCAGCCACCCAGTCGGATAAGGTGCAATGGGTGTGTTCTGACAAGCTGCGTAGCATACATAAAAATGGACTGTGGCAATATTGCATTTGAAAGGAATGCATGTCTTCTTTTCATTTAGACCTGATGATCTTAGTACAGCTGAGAGAATGTTGGCGCTCAGGCTAAGGTAAATGAAAGGAGTCCGGTGAGTAATGCTCTTCTCTGATGTCTTCATGAACTTCTCAAATCCTGATTCTGATGCATTTCAGTAATTACAAATAATAGGACCCAATCTTGAAGATTTCAAATTGTTTTAAATTATTTTTAAATATTTTCTGGAGCCTAACAGAAATTGGTTTCACAAGTTGTTATCTTAAAATATTTCAATGGGTTAAGATTGTTGATACCGGATACCATGGAAAAAAGGCACCAAACAATGTGTGTTTGTAATGAAGAAGCAATGGTCAATCAATGTATTCCTCAAGTGGTCTCCAGAGGGACTTTGCTGGTCCTGGGTACAACACAATGTAGAAAGGCTGTGTTACAGTAAGGATTGCCTGTGATACATCAAGTATGCAAATGAACCTCCTGCCGATGACACCATAAATCTAGCAAATGAACGTGTTTCATTACAACCTCTACATGATACATTAGAGACACTATAAACACATTAGCACATGTTATGTCAACACTGTTCTGTGATTGTGCACTTCCAAATGAACAAAAGATCATTTCTATGCAGATATCATCAAATGAAGCGTGCTATGGTTACAAATGATTGAAAACTAAGCGGTTGTCAACACATTTCAAAGTCCTGTCACATTGTTTCTCTGGCTGGGTTTCTAACCAGAAGTGTCTAAACACAAGACCCTGTTTTGCACCCCAGATGAGTCTTGCACTGCCCATGCAGTGCAAGGTCAAGATAATAACTCAGCTCAGATAATACAATGTGGTACAAAACCTTCTCAAAATAGAGATACTGAATATAGTGGTACCTTTGTGCTGAAAGCATAGACATAAAAACGGTGTTCAATCACATCAGAACGAAGGTAGATAAAGGGCTACCTTTAACATTACAGGTATTTTGCTCTTTTTGTACTACAGCAAACAAAACTGTACCCAAACCATTATATGTTTTTGTCTGAGACCGGTTGCCTTGGCTATAAGCTGCTAGCAGCAAACAGAAACAAGTCCAAAACCAGGGGCCATTTCATTGTTGTTGATTTGATCTTCTCGTTTACAAAACAGTTTGGCTTTGGTACCTAGGTGGCCAGGCCAGCCCTGACTTAACAAACAAACAAAACACACACACACCCATACACACTAACACACACATGCACAAACACACAAACACACACAGTCTCCCTCTGTCTCTTACTCCCCTCTCCACCCCCCCTCGCTTTTTGATGCACTTTGTTCGGCTCTGTTTTCCCAAACCTCGATAACTGCAGATAACAACAGTTTAGTCTAAAGGCTGCTTATCTCTGAGGAAAAGAACATCTAATACACTACACTGTGTGAGACAGAGAGTGTGGGAAGGATAGAGACAAGCATGCTACAGCTTTAGTTTGTTTGTGTGCATTGTATGCATTGAGTGTATATGTACCTTGCGTAAATCTGAGCACATTTTCAAATCACTTAAGGTGTGATACCGCCCAACGTTCGTTCCTGATTCAGAAACAACACCAACGCAGCCTGAGAATGATCCACTGTGTAGAAATGGTCGTGCATCAAGCTTACGTATCGTAGCAAGGAGATGATCGGACGCCCTGTACCACCTGTAGTAAGCTATGTTATAATCAGGAAATAACTTGTCTTTCACAGTCAGTCATAAATGCCACTTCCTCCGCATTAATGATAGAATGCTCCCTTGACTCTGATCCACTCTGATCATGATTTCTGCAAAATTGATTACCATTTTGACTAGATCACACAACAGCGTAATGTAAATGTTGTGGTTAAAAGCTCAATCCTATGACAGTAATAGGAACATGTAATATATTAACTTGGCAATGGAACATTGTGGTCATTGCCATCCAAGCCATATAATGTACCAGGTAAAAAAAATTCCATCTCCTGATTTAACTGGTACCCATAATTTCTTACATAGGCACATGGTGTGGTCCAGCCAAGTATCTGGGCTGTGACACAAGTTTGGTTATTTTGGCCAAGTACACCAGAAACTTTGGATTTGAAATGATACAATGATGATGGGTGTAGAGTAGAGACAATCAGCTTTAACTGTATTTCATCCATATGGGAAGGATTTAGAATTAACATATTTTGTGCATAAAATCATAACACTTCCCCCAGCAGCTAATTTGGAGTTATTTGGCATTGCTGTTACCATCACTCTGTTAGGTTTAACAGAACTCAAACTCAAAAACAGGATGGCCTACAAAATACCAAAAAGATTCTGCAGTGCTTTCGAAATAAATGTTGACGTTGTTAGGGACAGATTAAACAAATTACAACAAATACCTGATTTGGCAAGAGGAAAGTGTAGGGAAAATGTAGTAGCTTACAAAATGATCTGCAAAATAAGCAGAAGGAGTGTTATGTTTTGGACATGTATGGCTGCCAAAGGGACTAGCGCACTTCTCTTCATTGACGTGACTGCAGATGGATTATGAAGTGTTTGGAAACATCTTGTCTGCTCATTCACAACCAAACGCCACATAACTCATTGCATGGCCCTTCACCTTGCAGCAGCAGAATTATCCTAAATACTCTGCTAAAGAAACCAATTTGAATTGAATTTCCTTTACTGGCCAAATCAATAAACCAACCTGAATAAAACTAAGAATGTGATGGAGAACAGAGCCAAAGCAACATATCCCTATCCAAGAAGGTTAACAATGATCCATTACTTCTTGACGCGTGTGGAAAGCCATTGTCAGCTAGTCCGTAGAGAAGCAACGCTAGCTGCAATTCGGAGCAGAGTTGAGCAGAGCTGGGAAGCAGTTTGTCTATGCTCACTGCCATTCTGCAGAAACACTGACCCAGTCAAGTGTCTCACGCTCCTCTCTGATTAATTCAAGCAAATGTATTTATTGTGAACAAGCCCTGTGGGATGGAATTCAATTGAGAGGAGACGAGGACCGTCCACTGGTGCCCCGGAGGAGAGGAGAGGACCAGAGCCGATAATGGCCTCATTAGCAGTCTGTCAGTAGCCATTCCACATCCCACGCATTTACTCACTGGCTGGGCTGGCTGGGCTGGCTGGGGATGCAGCTGATCAACATTAACTCCTACAGTGCCACAGAACCCTAGCTCTCCCCCTGTCTCTCAGATATATGACGCATACTCAGTCTGGGTGGGGGGGGGGTTGCTCTTGACCATCTGATGGGCCAATCAAGGCTGTGTTTGTAAATATGTTTCCTAACGCACACATTCAGACGGGACATTTCAAAGGGCAACAGTGGCTGAGGGAAATTATTGTACGGTATATAAAGATGTTTTCATTAAATCAATTTATTAGACACAGATCTAATTTAAAGATAAAAGACTGCATTTGGGCCTTTAGCATGCTCATGGTAGCCTGGCCTCAGATTATGTTGTGCAGGGTAGTGCATTTCTGCTCCAAATTAAATTAGGACCCTTCCAGGTATTACGGAATTTGCCAGTAAACAATTTGATAAGCTGCAAATTGCTCTAATTAAAAACATCAGATTTCCCCCAGCAGCTAGTTTGTAGTGATTTGACGTTGCTGCTACAGTCACTCTGTTATGTTTAACAGAACTGGAAAAGCCTGGATAATTCACATGTCTTCAGCCATTTTCTTTTTCTGATTATTTGACAAATATTCCTTTTCATTAAATCATGGGTCAAAACAAGAACTCCTTAAAGTGGAAGGTAGTTTATTATAACGACGCTGCTATTATATTAGAAGAAAATGCCCAATATCTATTTAAGAGCATGACAAAGAAAAGAAAACCGCATTTGAGCAGTAGAAGGATTTTCAAAAGCACTGACAATTAATGTCATAAAACACATCCCATAAATCAATGCACATACAATTTTACAATCACAGGCCGTGAGTGTCTTTCGCACAAATCTGTCTCTGGGGATAGACGGAGAAGCCATATGAGACTTGAAAGAGAAGAAGCAAAAGAGAGGGAGAGAGAGATTATGGAAGACATCACAGCCTGCGCAAGAGGCTTAGCAAGGCTAGGCTGGGAGGTGTAACCCTGTGAATTCTAATGAACTGGCAGGACTCCCCAAAACCAGCCTCTCAATCTTTAGCAGGACAGAGAAGGGAAGATGATTAGGGGGGTACGCAACCCCTCCATGGCTAACCAAATCGAAAAAAGTCCTTTCCCCTGTAATAATTATGCCCATAACCAGGCCTGAGGGATTGGCAATTGACCATCTTATTTTCTATGCGCTGCAGAGGGGCTGTCATGTGGAAAAACATGATTAAGTGTTTTTTATTCTGTGTGTGGAAATGTGTGATTCTTGTGTAGTAGTGGAGGGTGTTGAAAGGGCAGGGGGGGAATTCGGGCTTTGAGGTGGAAGATAATGAGGTAACTTCATTATGGAGGAGTATACCAGTGGTCCTTTGGAGTGTGTAATCTATTACGAACGAGCTTCAAACTGCACCCTCCTTATCCTCGTCAATAAACAACTCTTGAGGATGTGCGTTTGCATGTAAATTTAACCTTTCGGTTTTAGCCAAATACAATTAAAACAAAGAAAGTGTTTCTATGTATACCCTGTTCGGACGCTGCGTAAAATACAAAGAAATAAACCACATAATCAATAAAAAATAATACGTAGACAACATATACAATTTCTAAATTGAGAAATGATGATGTTTATTGAAATATCTATCCCCAGAATTTTATGCCAGCAACATTTTTCAAAAAAGACTGGAGAAGTTGACAATACAATGACCTTCTTCATAAAACAATCTACTTATCAAAGCGTACACATTTCTGAAACTTAATTCACCAAGCCACTTTGCTCAGAATGCAATGCTGAATAATGAGGCACAGCCTGCTCCTGTGACTTCTCCACCTAAAACAACACAGAAGAAAACAGTTTAAGGCTTAAAATTACAGTATTTAAAGTAGAGCTGCCCGGCGAGGCAATTCCCGATCACACTAAATAGATGACACTCATTTGTCATCAAAAAGTAAAATAACTTTTCCAAAGTTTACAACACTCTATATAACCATTGACCTGCCAGGGGGACTATGTTTTTCCTTAAGATGGAGAAGGATCTTCAGGTAATGGATGCACACGGCTGTTAGCCTTACGCTTCCCCCTCTTACGCTGGGTCCTCCCCCCCCCTTACGCTGGACCCCCCCCCCCTTACGCTGAGTTTCTCCGTGGCGGGCAAAGAGAGCTCACACTTTTAGTCTGCGGACACTGAACACTTTACTCCTGACTTATGAGGATGCCACGGGTACGGGGGAGTGATTCATCACAGGGTGTGCTCCTCCTGCACCCTCACACATTAGTAATGTGGTCCGCAGAGGAGGAGGCCTGTCACTACTCTGTACTTGGCTCCCACGAACAAGCTAGGTCAACAAGGAGGCATCAGCACCTGGCCCACTTTTAGTCTTTCACGGCACCTTTAAGTTTCTTTGGGTCCAGACATGCCAAAGCATGGATAGAGTGACATGCTGAGCTGGTACTGAGCCGATACGAATAAGGGGCGTATCTATATGAGCATTTGTTCATACAGGAAGAACAGCAAAACACACATATGTGGCATGTTTTGAGCAATATGTCAATATATATATATATGTGTGTTAATTTAATAATCTGTTTTTGTTGACTTACAGTATATCTTAGTTTGTATTATATTACTACTGAAACTGGGGCCAGGACCAACATAACAACAAAGAAATGAGTGTGCTACAAAGACGACATGAGTAAGATTCTCTTGGAGAATTTGCATATTTTCCTTTCCAAACCAAGAGAAGCCTGAAGGGGTTTTATCAGAAGGCTGGGTCGTTTTCTGTAATACCAGCATAACAAAATGTTATGGGCATCAAGCACGTAATCATCCGTTCTTTTATATAATATAGAGCCACTTTGAGTCAGTATAAGTCTTTGACCTGAACACTGCAGGTAATGGACCTTTAAAGACCTTGCTCCGTATTAATGTTTGTCATTTTACAAGTGACGATTAGGTAAAAAGGCTATTTGAAACCAAAACACAGGATTAAAGGATAATGCTGCTCTGTGTCTTCTGAGTCAACATTGATACTGTAATGCAGCACATTATTGGGAAGCGGGATTCTTTCTTACAGTTAGTACACTTGCTGTACAACTGATCACTTGATGTGTGATGGCAAACACTTAGAATTCCAGGACCATTTTGATTAAAAACGACATAAAACAGATGAAATCTGTAAAAGCACATTGAGAATACAAATAAATCACACAGAAAAGCTACAAAAAAAGGTTGATGAAAATGAATTATAGTTTTTAGGCAGTATTTAATAATTCAACAGACATTTTACAAATTAGAGACATAAGCTGCAAAACTCGAAAAGTAGGAATCTCAAAGAAAGACAACCTTTTTTTGAGTCTTGAGTCGCAAATGATTTAAGTTACGTATGCTCACACTTTAATGACCGTGGGGTGAGGAATGACGTTGATCGCTTAAGTGAGCCAACCTGCCGTCAGACACAGCATCATTAAGGAGACTGCTACTTAATCACAGAGGACACCAATTTAGCAGAAGGCTAACTATGCAGGGGGAGCCCTCAACCCACTATAAAGCATCACAACAAGACATATGCATATAAAAATATATTTTATTGACTCCCTCTCACTTTTTCACAGTTTTAATTTTGTCACAGACATAGTAGAAGAACATTCCTTTGATGTCTGGGATCCTATAATGCCAAGGCATTGAAATCTGCATGCCTGTTAACTGTGGAAGGGCAACTGAACTCATTGATTTGACGTCGTTTTCAATCTTGTTCATTGACAAATGCAGTGGCCATGACTGAATTCAAGTATGATGTGGATGTTTCTTGGAAGCATTTCAGTATCAAACAGTAAAGGCGACAGTGACCATACAAAACATTGCAGTTTAAAACACTGCAAAATTACGATTAGGAAATAGGATTCTGGACACAGGATTTGAAGCATATGGCAGTGATAATCTACAGCAGTAATAATGTGCTGGAATTTACACTCACTTGTTGCATTTTGATTAATTTTTTTTTACCATTGAAGTCTGGTGATTTCTTTCTTAAAAATGAAGCCAATTACAAGTTTTCATGTATGGTTAAACTATTTATTTAACTATTATTTGTTTTACCACACATGAATTATCCTTTTTGAATCCAGAAATAATACATTGCCTCCATAAAAGTACACAACTTCTTTGAATCAGGTCTTTAAACACATTTTGCATAAGAAACACCATTAAACATAACTAAGACCATGAACCTAGCTTTTTCAATAAAATTACTTCTGAATTATTCCAAATTTAAATTATGGATCTAAAATATCTGTTAAGTTATTCAAAACGGATATCACTGCGTATGCTTTTCATAAGTATTATAATTCCAAATCTCACATTCCACTGAGCAAAATAATTTGAAAGATGTCTTTTCAACATCTTTTTCAACATCCTTTGCAAAATGCGATTGGAGAACTGCGCAGCACACAGAAATTATAACTCTACCATGCATATTGACAATGTGGCACAACAATTACTACATTTAATCTGGATGTACCACTCATTTCATAGAGAATGAAGGCATGAGCAGGAGAGGATAAGACAAGGAGAGAGAGGAAAGGGGAGGGCCTGGTTGGGTATAGTTACCACCGCTTCTCTCTCTTCTCCAGAGGAAGTTAATGATGGCACAAGGACATTTAATTATGGCACCCATCTTAAAGCTTCCCTGTCAGCATCACTCAGGATCATATCCGGAGGAGCTCTATGACCTCCTCGTCTGTCGCCCTCCATGAATCAAAGCTTTCATTATATGCTGACACTCTTGTCCTGCATTGGCTGGATGACATGCACGCACCCTGGGAAAGTGATGAGGCACAGGAAACCTGATGAGTGACGGATAACCTGACGAGTGACGGATAACCTGCGCTCATGCAAGGCCGGCCCTACTCACTCTGGCATGGTGAGGGGGATGCTTTCCTTTACCCTCCCCGTGCCAACCTGTCTACTCTTCCCCGGCATGTCACCTCAGCCACCCTTCAGTCCCTCACCTGGGTTTGAAGTCAGCCCGAAGAGGAGAAATCGCCCACAGCAGATGGCACCGGTTATTTTATCTGGATCGTCTGAGCATCGTGAGCATCGTCAGATGTCACTTCCTCTTGTTTTCGGGCCCGACAACAATCCGAGACAGGGACTCTCAGGTTGGGGTGAGACACAAAGAGACAGGGTGAGACAGGGCCAAGACAGGGACTCTCAGGTTGGGGTGAGACACAAAGAGACAGGGTGAGACAGGGCCAAGACAGGGACTCTCAGGTTGGGGTGAGACACAAAGAGACAGGGTG
>JACXGK010007262.1:0-25857 GCA_016801125.1 Novumbra hubbsi | reverse complement strand
TGTACACTTCCTGGAAGCCCCTCTGGGCCAGCAATCATCCATGTACACTTCCTGGAAGCCCCTCTGGGCCAGCAATCATCCATGTACACTTCCTGGAAGCCCCTCTGGGCCAGTCAATCATCCATGTACACTTCCTGGAAGCCCCTCTGGGCCAGTCAATCATCCATGTACACTTCCTGGAAGCCCCTCTGGGCCAGTCAATCATCCATGTACACTTCTTGGTAATAATACAACACTCTAGGCTGGGATTCATTCGATGTCTCAGAGGAATATTTAAAGTGTCTTTACTTAGATTATTCCTCCTGTGCGAACACACGTTTAGTTCCGATATGTGTAAGCATACAAGTGACTGTTAGTTGGTTTTTATATAGCACCCAAGACCAGTGTGACACTTACTTTGACCTTTTCAAAAAGAGCTACAGTGTAAATACTGCAAGGTAGATTTAATTGATTTGATTTAGGTATGTATATGAGCACTGAAACATCAGCATCAGATTTGATCTTTTTTTGTTTCATATTGGATATTATTTGTTGGACCTGGTGCTTGATGTTGAAATGCTATCAGCGCAGTCCAATGACAGGTTATGCAAATCCGCCTGGTAATGCAAATCTCTCTTACTATTATTTTTTTATTTGACAAATTTTTGCAAATTCATAGAACTTTGCTATTATGTTGTTTGCATAACCAGGTGAGGTCTAATCACACTGCCCAATTACACACAAGTATTGGAAAAATCAGCCAAGCAGAAGGAAGATCAGGTAATTAGTGTGTATAAAATCTTTTGTAAAACAAATTATAACAATTGCCTTCATCCATCTCCACAGCATGGAGAGTACCTTTCTGTAACAAGTACCTTTTTTTACCGGATACCTTTATGTAACGAGTACCATTTTCTAACGGGTACCTTCATGTAACGGGTACCATTTTGTAACGGGTACCTTTATGTAACGAGTACCATTTTGTAGCGGGTACCTTTATGTAACGAGTACCATTTTGTAATGGGTACCTTTATGTAACGAGTACCATTTTGTAAAGGGTACCTTTTTGTAACGCCAATTTCTTTTCAGGAGGTACTTCTTTATAACGACATCTGAGTTGCTAATATCCCAAACCGTTTTTAGAGCATTACTGATGAGAATAGCCAATGGTCAGCTGACCTCTTGGCTTTTAGAATGGCTGCAGAATCAAAGAGGCGCAGCGCGTGCCAATGCGGCTGTCTGGTCCTTGAGCAAGACACTGCCAACACTTCTCCTCAAAATGAATGACCCAATCTGCTGGGGCGGGCACCGGCCCCTCCTCCATGTGCCACCCCGAACCTCCGCTTCAGTTGTAAAACCTCCGTATGAAAACCAACGTCAGATCTGTTTGATGCCTAATGAGCACCGCCACCCGGAAGACTCCGTAATCCGGTCCGGATGAGACGGGAACTGGAGATCCCAGGAGGTCATTCTACTGTAGCCGTCTAACCCTCGTCACCTAAGAGTGTCGTCGGCGACTTGACCTGGAGCCGGAGAGACAGAGGGGTTGGCGGTCCAAAAGTCCAAAAGCGAAAGAAAAGTTAGGGACAAAGAGAAGGCGAAAAAATAGGACTTTCTCTGAGAGAGCAGAAAGTGAAGCACGACAGAGCTGAACCAATCGGAGGTAGGGAATCAAGTTTTTCTTTTTTTCTGTCAGAGCGGTGATGGACTCTCACTGGTTCCCTGGGGGGACAATTAGACAAGTCTGTGTCGCGGAGCAGGACGGTGCAGAGTAGAGAGAGAGAGAGAAGATGACAGCACAGAACACGTTGCACAGAAGACAGAGCCAGCCTTCTGCTGTACCAGGCAGCTTCCAGACACTTAGCTTAGTTTAATTTCATTAAACCTTAAATCTTTATTTAACCAGGTCAGATTAATGGAGATGAGAGAGAGAGAGACAGAGGGCGGGAGGGAGATTTAGAGAAAGGGAGAGAGAGGGAGTTTGAGAGAGAGAAAGGGATAGGACAGAGAGGGTTGGATAGAGAGAGAATGAGAGGGGAAGAGAAAAATGAAATAGAGAATGTGAGAGACATATATAAATATATATAGAGAGAAAGGACAGATAGAGGGAAAGAGAGAAAGAGATTGAGGTCCGTGATGCTGTCAGTCAACAGAACAGTGGCAACAATGATGTAATCAACACATCTGCATCACAGAGGAGTCATCTTGCATCAGCAGAGGGAGATGTGTGAGGAAGCACAATAGAACATGAACTGAAATAGGTGGTTGACCTGGACCACATTACCTCGAAAACGTCACCTTTGTATTTAGCCGGGTTGCCAATTGGACTTTGGCAATCTGAATGTGAAAAGACCGCAGACCGCGTTTAAAGCTGAGGCGACATAAAAACCCACCAGAAAACCCAACTAGAATATAATCCCCAAGAGGTTTATTTGTCACCCTGAAACAGATCGAACAACATTTGGCTCTGCTATTAAAAAACAAGGCGCTCAAAGCCTTCCAGCTCATATGTAAAATGGCATTATGTAAGAATGTAAATTTGGACAATTATGACTCCTAAAACAGAAAGCGCTGTTCGGGGTTTTATGGTTGTGTTGTACTTTTGTGTTGTGTTATTTACTTAAATCTTTGTTGCTGTTGTTTTGTTGTCGGGGGGTGTTTATTTTCTGAGTTCTGGATTTAGCCATTTGGCATCATGCCGTTAGTTCTCTCAACACTTCTCTTTTCTTGATCTCTCCCACTGCTGCCAGGACAGTTTTCCATCTGTGTTCATAATCCAGAAAGGCTAAAAGAGACTAATGATTTCTGCACCCCACCTCCACCACAGTGTGCTTGCGGACCCAGATCTGGTTGGTGTCACCTCGGGCCTGCTCCTAACATGGTCTTGGGCCAGGACACCAGACCCGACGGGGGGCTTGGAGAAACCAAAGGCCTAACACAGCTAGTCAACAACGCACAGCCCAGATAGGCTCAGTTATGGCCTCGGTGCTTTATCCACTGAAATAGCCCGAGTCATTAACAAGATGGTTGGACACCAACTCTCTGGGGGATCAGTGGGTTGTTACATTCAACACGTTTCCTGAGTTGTTTTCTTTTCAAAATAATTGGGTCGGACCTGATGTTTGCTTTGATGTGGGAACCTGATGTAAAAGGGATCACGGAGTCATTGTGGTGAATGAGCCGAAATCATACCCAGGGACACACACACATCAAGACCCAAACACCCCCCACACACAGACACCCAGAGAGACAGTGAAGCTCTCGCCGACCAACACATGTCCTCTGACACAGGCAGAAACCTTCACAAGCACACATGCACACAGTAACCCAGGCAGAAACCTTCACAAGCACACATGCACACAGTAACACAGGCAGAAACCTTCACAAGCACACATGCACACAGTAACACAGGCAGAAACCTTCACAAGCACACATGCACACAGTAACACAGGCAGAAACCTTCACAAGCACACATGCACACAGTAACACAGGCAGAAACATTCACAAGCACACATGCACACAGTAACCCAGGCAGAAACATTCACAAGCACACATGCACACAGTAACACAGGCAGAAACCTTCACAAGCACACATGCACACAGTAACACAGGCAGCAACCTTCACAAGCACACATGCACACAGTAACACAGGCAGAAACATTCACAAGCACACAGTAACACAGGCAGAAACATTCACAAGCACACATGCACACAGCGACAGACACCGTGTTCATCTGATGATTGATGAAAAGTCAACGAAAGGGCCAGCAAGCTTTTGATTTACCGATGGGAGGCTTTCTTCCTTCATAAGGGTTATCTGCAAGCCGGAGCCACTTCCTTAACAGCAATTAATGCCTGTCCTCTGTTGCACACACTTCATAAAACGCAGTCTTGGTTTCATTTCATAGGCTTTCAAAGGTAAGCAAAGCAAGGTCAGTCTAAGAGAACATATCCCCCCCAGTAGGCTTTGAATTGAAGTGAGAACAAAGATCTTCTGAAGGAAGATGTTGCATGTCCTTTCTACAGGAAGACGTCCCAAAATAAGTTGCCGTTCAAAGTCTATTGAGGCTTTGAATGGGAGAGCACACCGAGATGTTCGACACTAAGATCTATTGTCTCCAAATAGGCTTTGAGTTAGACAGAAAACATAGACGTTCTAGACACATCTTGTACTCCATTGGCGGAATGGTTGGGATTGACCACTCCACAGCGAAAGAGCATTTAATCCAGCTGGGTGTGAGGCTCAGCACCGCTAGCACGGGTGGGTGCTTTTCTGAATGGCCGACAGCGGTGTACACTATCAAAACGGCCTCCGTGACTGGCGAGCTCTCACAAGAGGGGTGGCCCAGGCAACACGGTTAAAGGGGAATAACTGCAAATATTGAAAATGTGTCTCGGTTCATAAATTCCTCTAACTCATAGTTGGACAGTCTGTCAAAGCGTGCGGCTCTCTCGCTCGGTCGAGTGCGGTGATAGCGCCACGGGGTGGCACAGCTCCCCCTTCGCCAAAGAGCGGAATTTTGTGGCACAGCGAGTATCGACGAGAGAAAGCAACACGCCGTCACGCCGAAAATCAATTGTGATTTATTGCATATTCTGTACATTTCACGCGGCGCGTTCGAGTCACAGGCGTACGTTCTTTGACATCTCTGCCGGGATCGGCGCCGCTGAGCCGAAGGCGCGGGTATTAATCTTGCTGTAGAATTAATTGCGGCCAGCAGGTCAAACGGATGACTGAAATGAACCAGTCTGGAAAATGACTCGGGACAATGAGACGTAGTTTACAAAGAAGGAATCGCTTGTGAACCGCGTGTCCCGCTGTTCCGGTTCACGCAGCGAATCAGGACTGAGTGAGTCGTCCATTGCCCAATAATGCAAATTGAATCAACAGACCTCTCAATCTCATCAGCGCACTTAGTTTCACATGCAGTGTCAATTTAAAGGCTATGGTATGGATGTTTAAAATGAAGTCTGCGATTTTGTCTGCGATTTTGTCTGCGATTTTGGGACAATGGGACAATGGTTGCAAAAGTGACACTGTCCCCAGAAATTAAGTACCATGTGACGAGTTGCGCCTCATGCCATGACGTACTTGAAATGTCATGGCTAAGTTTGATAATGCACATATTGCATTATACACGCGCAGCCCCAAAAATTGTTAATCGCAAAAGTTCAAGGCTGCATCTTAAGCTGTGGATGTCAGTCAACTGTTAAAGAATAACTCTAACATCATCCATCATTTAACACCAAAGGTCATGGCTAATGGGAATGCGGACCTCTGTGTAACCCAGAAGGGGAATGTTCTATCCCCTCTGAGGTGATATTAGGACTGTCACATATATCATGCCCTAATCCAAATGTTTGTGGTCGCTACATGTACAACACCCACACATTCTCACTCCACACATTCTTGTGGTCACATGGACTTACCCTCTAACACACACACCCACACCCACACAAACATGAGCCCACACGTCAGGCTAAGGTGTAAAATGCAAGGTGACAATTCCATTGCCTTGCCTTTTCAACAGTTCAGGACACACGTACGCAGGCACACACAAAGACGCACAAACACACCCTTGGTGCTGTCATGTACAGGTTACTGTTACGACTTGACAGAAAGAACACAGGCGTAAAGGAAGGACATATCACGGAGCACATTCATCAACAGCATGCCGTATCACACCCCTGTCTGTCTCCGACCCCCTCCACTGGAAGTTCCATGTGAGGCCGGTTTGGATGTTCGTCACGCATCCATGTCTACTGTCATGACCATTTTAGGCGCCTACATGGGATACGGCCTCATTGATGACTTTCTCTTCCCTCGTTTCCCTTGATTCCTTCTATATGATAATAGGTGACTTGTGAGCCATGACACTTGGTACAACATCAGATGATGGAGTGGTTTGGTGAGTCATGTGACCCACGGTAACATAGGAGTCACGTGACCCCCGCTAACATAGGGAGGTGGGATGGGATATGAGTGACATTTGAACACGGCATGTTTTAAGCTTGTACTAAAGAGACATTATGCTCGATTTAGTCATTATAAATGCATCCAGCAGTAGTTTTAACACTAATGAGAAATGTAAGATTATTTTAGTGTTCTTAAATAAAAGCCACAAATGCTGAAGTCTAAAAGATCATGAACCCTTTAAAATAATCATCGCAGAAATATAATTACACATTTGGCTAAATATTTTAACAGAGGGCAACCGTTTAAATTCCTGCTACTGCGAATCTGGGCCATTTGAAATAGTATTTTTGGTTACTGAAAATTTATACAATATTTGAAATACTGCTGTTAAAATAACTAAAATGTTAAAGTATTTGTCATGTTTTGCACCAAAACTCTGAAATTTAGGACATATATTGTATGAGGGATCATGCAAAAATAGGCCGTCAGGATGCCTTGTAAGAGTGACCTCAGAAACTTGGTGTTGCTTACCCTTCTGGATTGTATTTCCTTCACATACACGGGAAGCAGAAACTCAGAAACTCCTTCAAGCCTGATCCCATCTTTGGTTACGCGAAGATTACCCATCCCGTCCTAAATGGAGAGAAAAATAAGAGTGAGAAAGGCAAAGAGAAGCATGAGGAAGATGTGACAGGAAGAGTGGTAGAAAAGAACGAGGAGAGGAAGGACGGAATCATAGGGAGAGAAAGAAGGGCATTGGAGGATAGAAGGAACTAAATAGTAAGGAATGGGAGAGAGAAAAGAAAGGAAAAAGACAGGGAGGGGTAAAAAGCAGAACCAATTGGAGAGAATTTGTCTAAACTGTAAAACAGAGAAGCTCACTGCGAGTGATTACTGAACATCATTGTGTGGAACACTGGTCTAGTAGTGAAGTTATTGAACCTCACTGCGTAGAAGGCACTGATATTGTAGCATAGTTACTGAAAATGACTATATAGAAGACTGGTATATTAGTGTAGTTACTGAACATCACTGTATAGAAGGCACTAGTATAGTAGTGTAGTCACTGAACATCACTGTGTTGAAGACACAGGATTAATTGCATAGTTACAGAACCTCAGTGTCTAGAAGTAATATGTCCAAAATGTGGGATTTTAATGAAATATCTTGTTTTCAAAATGTCATTATGTAAACTGAACACACATTCATACGACAGACTCTTGTGGACGCACGGACCTTACCCACACAAACATGCGCCCACACGTCAGGCTAAGGTGTAAAATGCAAGGTGACAACTCCATTTCCTTGCCT
Source organism: Novumbra hubbsi (assembly GCA_016801125.1). Taxonomy (NCBI): domain Eukaryota; kingdom Metazoa; phylum Chordata; class Actinopteri; order Esociformes; family Umbridae; genus Novumbra; species Novumbra hubbsi. The sequence continues at coordinate 18,650 of JACXGK010007262.1, read as the reverse complement.
TTTCAACAGTTCAGGACACACGTACGCAGGCACACACAAAGACGCACAAACACACCCTTGATGCTGTCATGTACAGGTTACGATTATGACCCGACAAGAAGAACACAGGCGTAAAGGAAGGACATATCACGGAGCACATTCATCAACAGTATGCCGTATCACACCCCTGTCTGTCTCCGACCCCCTCCACTGGAAGTTCCATGTGAGGCCGGTTTGGATGTTCGTCACGCATCCATGTCTACTGTCATGACCATTTTAGACGCCTACATGGGATACGGCCTCATTGATGACTTTCTCTTCCCTCGTTTCCCTTGATTCCTTCTATATGATAATAGGTGACTTGTGAGCCATGACACTTGGTACAACATCAGATGATGGAGTGGTTTGGTGAGTCATGTGACCCACGGTGATGCAGTGCTTTATAGGAGTAACATAAGGACAATGAATGTTCTAACATACTACAACTGAAAACATTTGTTTGATCGAACAAGACTGCCGGGGTAACAGCCGACTCAATAAATGACACTATAATACCCCATTGCGGTGTAAAAAGCTCAGTTCATATGTGTTAACTACGATTTAGACATTTAGAGTCTGACATTTTCAATTACCTCATATGTTTCTACTCACCTCGGATTCTGAAAGATGTTTCAAATCACTGAAGATGGGGTGATAAACCCTATTTATGTGGTCAACCTTGTGAATGCAAACCTAAAATCTAACAGGATCTGGACAGTTTTTACTGGTTTAGGATAATGGATTTGGGTTGGTCAGTCAGAGGTCGGCAACCCGCGACTCCGGAGCTGCATGTGGCTCTTCAATGGCTTTGAATGCTGCTCTCAGGGGCTTTGACAATTAATTAATTAATTGAATTACATGGAAATAAATAATAGTTATTATTATTAAATTTTTACTTTACAAGGGAACCACTCTTATCTTGTAGTTTGAAGTGATACTGTGTCACTGAAAATACATATATATTTTATATTTTGTCAACTACAATGTGCATCATATCCTATTATGTCGCTGTCAAGCGCGTGGTCCATCATCTTTTGCTTTTCCGCCCTGGGTAAAGCAACAATGGAAAATTCAAAAAAGAGAAAAGTCATGGAGAAAAGTAGAGAGTTTAACAAACATGGGAGGATCTATGTAGACCTGAATTTTTTGATTTAATTGACCTCAATAGTCTAACACATGCCAGTGTATTTTTTTCTCCTAAGAGAATTTGGTATTGATATAACATAAATAAAATGTCAAGAATTGTCTTTTGCCTTGTTCTAGAATTTCATAAATGAAACAAACTATAGTTTTGAATATATAGTATAACCAGATATGAAACTATATAAGCTGTGACATCAAATGTTTTTAAAACTAGGGGAAAATGGCTCTTTGGATAGTAAAGGTTGCTGACCCATGATTTAAGTGAACATATACACTCTGACATGTTTAAATAAGAGAATCATAGAAAAATAATGACTTACTTTCTTAAAAAGAACTATCGTTTTTTGGCAAAGTCAGAACTGTCCAACACGTATTGATCTAATCACCATAACAACGTAATATATATGAGCTTTTACTTTGACAATGTTTGTTGGCACACTAACACAGGATGAACAGATGCAGTGATTGTTATCTATGGAATGGAACAGTGAAAAGCCAATCCTATAGCTTCTAGATAAGAAACCTTTATTAACTCGAGAAATAACACACCTTATATGGAAAGTTGCATAATCTAAGTTTCTCTTCAATAACAGGTATTACTGAATTATTACATTTTCTCAGATGGATTCCATCTATATTGAGGAACTGACATCCTTTATATGCTGTTTCACAAAGAACAAATCTAGTTGTTTTTAATATTGCGAAACAGAAAAAGGAATGATTCAGTCGCTTGAGTGTAGGGCAAAGAATTCATTAAGAATAGTTTAGAGTCAGATGCAGTAGCTCCACCAGCCCTCTAGTTCACCCTGACGCCACCACCAACAACACCCTGACACCACCCCTCCACCATCCACAACACCCTGACACCACCCCTCCACCATCCACAACATACTGGATCCACCCCTCCACCATCCACAACACCCTGGCTCCACCCCTCCACCATCCACAACACCCTGACACCACCCCTCCACCATCCACAACATACTGGATCCACCCCTCCACCATCCACAACACCCTGGCTCCACCCCTCCACCATCCACAACACGCTGGCTCCACCCCTCTACCATCCACAAAAGCAGGACTCCACCCCTTCAAAATCCACAAAAGCTAGGCTCCACCACTTCACCATCCACAACGCACAGGCTCCACCATCCACAACACGGTGGCACCACCCTTCCACCACCCACAATAGCCGGGTTACACCCCTCAACTATTCAAAACACCCGGGTACCACCCCTTCAGTAACCACACCAACCCTCCATCATCTACAACAATGCGTCACCACCCCTCGATCATCCACAACAGCCAGGCCCCACCAACTATACAAAAACCCCCAACTCACACTTACACACACACAAACACGGGACTGCATGAACACACATGCACACTCTCTGCTCCTATGTACACAAACAAACACACATGCCTTCAATCCAAGGTCAACCCTTATACTAGACCTACTTAACCTCTAAAATGTTATTCGGAATGTCGCTGTCAGATAAAAATAACACACCCCAAAGTGTTTTCATTCGCCAGACGGCAAGACACATTACCTCGCGCACGGCGACAGAACGGGAACAAACACGGCGGCGTCAATCATTCACGCTCGCGGCGCGTCCAAGAAACACACGAGGCAAGTGGTCCGGAAATGACTAAGGTGACAACTCCCATCGTCCCTCCCCACTAACCCGCCGTGCGACGCAGATCTCCCCCGCAGGCGGAACGGGGGGGCAGGCATGTAAGCGCGCCGCTCATCGGAAAAAAACCCCACAAAGACAATTCCCAAATAATTAATGCAAAGAGTCAACACTTAGCACAACACCCCCGTTCTCTCGTCTAGCCCCGTCGCCCTCGGTGGCGCTTAGCGGTGGCGGCGGCGCGAGGCCTTGATCGAACCTGGCAGGTTGTAGACGTTAACGTCAGTTGGTGTTCAAATCGAGGGAACACGATGCGAAAAAAAGAGCAGCCCCCCCCCCCCGGCAGTTTTCCTATACGAGGCGGGGTTGTGAGTTGGGAAGCCACGGCGCTGCTTACGCACTGAAGCTGTCTGCACACTGAAGCTGTCTGCACACTGAAGCTGTCTGCACACTGAAGCTGTCTGCACACTGAAGCTGAGCCCCTTTGCAGGGAGGGAGCTCGACCGAGTTTGGGGAAGGAAGACAAAGGGAAACCGTAGTGGGGACAACGGATATGAACGCAGGGACATACACAGCGCGAGAAACAACAAGAGGAATGGAGTGAGCAATCGAGCGAGGGCAAGAGAGAAAGAAAGAGGGAGAGGGCGAGAGAGAGGGGTGAGAGCGGCACGGTGAGCGAGAGAGAGAGCCACACTAACCAGCCAAAGGCATTTCTATTAGCCTGCCAGACACGCCGTGTGAACTTTAAATTACATTTATGTGGGAGACCTCAATCTGGATTGTGAAGCGGTGGCAGAACTCCGCCGCACAACACCGGAGGTAATCGGAAACACCGCCCGCCACCGGGCGAGCTTAGGATAATCAAGAGACTCCGCCGGGATGGGAATGTTGTGGAATTCCGTAGCACACGCCCCGCGCCGGCATAATAATGTCCCTCTCGGTCACGTTGGGTTTCCGCGTCCTTTAGGAACGACGCGCTTCCTATCCGTTTATGAGCGTGCCTTGACCTAACGCCTATTCCAGGCGCGTGTGTTTGTTTGTGTTCGCGTGCGTGTGTGTGTTAGTGTTTGCGTGCGTGTGTGTTAGTGTTTGCGTGCGGCGTGCGTGCGTGCGCGTGTGTTTGTTAGTGTTTGCGTGCGTGCGCGCGAGTGTGTGTGTGTGCGAGAGAGCGGTGAGTCCTTCAGGAGAAGTCGCGGTAATAGTGATGTATTCCCCACGGCCGCCGGGTTAACTGGCCGAGCTGCCCATCAGCACTACAGTATCATCCCCGGAACAAGGTCACAGTGAAAAGCATAAAACTCACTCTGCCCTAAGATGGATGGCCACCGGAAGCGTGCTGAGAGTGTTCTCGCTCACCGTCGTTTCTCACTCAACCTTCCGCGCCAACCGTGTCTTGGCTCTTTTGAAAGGAGGCGAAGAGAACTTCAGGTGGGGGTGAAAACGACCACGGGGAACCAAACACGGACGCGTCCTTTTTTTATGTCCCACTGGTACTGAACCCATTTGACCTCTCCCAGCCAGAACAACGGCGTGTCATGGTGCGACATCATCGCGTCGATTGTCGGCGTAATTTCCTGTTCTGGGATGCATGCTATCCACGGCCCGGTATTGTACTGTGAGCTGGTGACCTTTCCTTTATACGAGCTGGGCCAAATGCTTCTGAGGGACTTCCGCTCTCTACTCATTCAGATACAAACCAAAGCTTCCGGGCCCACGAACTGGAATAATGCAAAGACACAACAGTGGTTGTTTATAAGAACAAATCAAATCACTTTAAACTTGGTGGTCCGCATGCACACACTGCTCCCTCCCCCTATCTCGCTCTCCCTCTCTCTCTCCCTCCCTCTCCCTCTCTTTCTCCCTCCCTCTCCCTCTCTTTCTTGTTGTCTCGTTCTATAGATGTTTAATAAAACGACTGATAAACTCCAGAGGTCCAGGCATAATTTCAGTACCTAACCCAAAGCTCTGTAAAACGGGCTTCCCTTGTGGCGGGGCCACAGGCTTCGAAATGCTCCCTGAATGCTTATCTGGCATAGCACATTTAGCTGTGGGGCCATTTCAAACAAGGCCAAACAATCCACGGGAAACTGAATGGGAGAGCAGGAAAACAGTATTACTAAATCCCTGACGTTTTGTACTCCCAGAGTCCCCAGTCTCATGTGGCACAATGGGAAATGTTGAACAGTGTAACTTTTAAAGAGTTTAAAGTAACGCTTCTAGTTCATCTGGTTATTTCACCTACGTCGACTTTGTTGCTGGAACGGCTTTCTTAAACCTACTCGAAGCAACGCTTATTGAATTGCAGACACCTGCTCTATTCCAACGCCTCATTAAAGTCGTTCTGACTTAATTAGTCCGATAGCAGGGCCTGTGATAATGAAGTGTGTCAGTAGTGACGGCTCTTAGTGGAAACCTGTCTGTAAGAGTACAAGTAGATGTCCGTCCAGGGTCCTGTGACCTGGGCCATGTTGAGTAACAGATGACTGTGCCTGAGTGGTGACACTGTGTCCATGTCCAGCGGCCCACAGGTTCGGCCCGTCTCCCATCTGACCTGAATGCCAAACCGACCGAAACGTTTGTCTGGCGGGCAAGCCCTCCACGCCGACTGGGAGGGGCTGACCGTCAGATCAGCGTGTCCGTCTGTGTGGCTGCGGTGTGTGTGTGTCCTGCACTGAGCCCACGGCCGGGTTTGTACGCTGTCAATCACCCGGGACAGCTACTGGGCCCCACAGAACCGGGCAGCAGAGTAGTCACAGCGGGACCCACTGAGCATGCTCACATGCCGGGCCCAGCCTGTCACCGGGCAGAGCGGACTGACTCACGACCAGAGTCACCTTGGTCAACGTCTTCACAAAGCCAGCCTGGTCCAAGATCCGTTCGGAGCTGCTGCCAGCCCCTTTGCTCGTTGTCAAGCGTGACAAGTCCCTAAGGAGTTGGCTGAAGAGACAAAACTGTCAGACACCCAGGCTACACCGCACTTTATTTAGCAAATCAGTGGGTGACAAGAATATCTACTTAATAGCCATCGGGGAATAATTGTTTTCAGTCAATTACTGTAATTAAATACAACAGTGAAAGTCTGTCTTAATTCAAAGGTATATTGAATTATCGCATAGGCTTCCATAATTGCAAAACCTCCATGTTTCTTGTGACAGAACACTCAGTGAAGCCTGCTCTCTATCCCGGGCCTCTCGTCAAACCAAATGCCTGCAAAACCTCCCTGAATGTGTCAGCTCCTTTCAATAATGTCATGCCCATAGACCTCGAAGTCTTCGCAGCTCTACAGGACCTAACAGGCTGAGACAGTGACCCGGGGACTCCCGCCTTTCCCGCACGTCTGGTGTGAATGTCTGAGTGTGTCTGAAAGGCTCATCTCAACCTGACACTGTCAGAGAGAAAGTTTTGTTAGGCTGGGGGAGAGACTTATAACCTTTTTAGACACATGGGTTGGGTGCTGTATGTCGGTAAATGGTACTAGAGGTATAAATACATGGTACGAGGCATCTCTTCAGGGCCTGGCCAGCTTGTCGTCAATGAGTCAGCCATGAATTCCGTATCAAATAGTTATCGAGATGAGTGTGAGGCCATCTGTCAAAAAGCAGAACGGAATACGGACCTTGCAACAGAACAATGGTCTGAAACACACTAGCAAAGCTAGCACAGAATGGCTCAAAAATACCACATGGCAGGGTCAAGGAGTGGGTGCAGGCCAAGCCCAGATATATAAATACTGCACAGAGATAATACAAATGCTGACAGAGCGATAGAGACGAAGAAAGAAAGGTAAACCCGGATTTGAGAGAGAAAAATCTGACACCGAAAGAAATCGGTGTCAAACGGACGTTTGTTTGCAAGGGCCTTTTGAACAGCAAACAAGGCTGTTCCGTAGAGGTGACCGGCCATTAGTGTGCGCTGATCGATGATCAACCCGCCCTCGGCACCGACACAGTCAGCATTACCACTGAAATATTACAATACTCCTCAGGCCGCTAACAAGGCAAGCGGTCAGGAATGAATCCCGGGCTGGGCCAACCATTGGCGACGAGTGGCTGTTTGTGGTTCTTGGGAAAGGCGGGGGGGGGGGGGTGGAAGTGCGTAAACATATCCAGGAGGACGAGTGTGTGTTTTCATTTCCATGCACGTTCTAATGGGTGAGAAGGTGCGCCTCCTCGATCGTTACAAACGGATCCCATCTGGCCACCGAGTTCCCCTCCGACACCGAAGGAGTCCCATTCCCCCTGCAGGTATCGAAGGGTCGGCGTTCAACGCCTGTGTTTAATAATCAGATACCAGGTCAGTGCCCTTGTTTGTCTATTTAATAGCCGCTTTCCGGGCCACGTTGAAAACACGCGGCTTGGTTGAGGGACATCGCCGACCGATCAATGCCCTATTGGATTTTTAGACAACCCGTCTTTAAAAATTAATGAGCCAGAACGTGAGAAATAATAACGATAATCCCAGCGCTACATGCCGAGCTCCGCTATTCCATACCTTGGGGGGCGGGGGGGGGGGAGCGAGCAGTCCGTGGCGCTACTATTGATTCAGACCCCACGCACAAACGACATCAGACGAATGGTGCTCAGTCCACCATTCAACCGCGGAGAGAGGAACATGAGCATTGGGTTTCCATATGGATACCCCGGCATGGTGGTTAAAGTGTGGTATCCAACTAGAGACAGGCCCACCGAGGCAGGCTGAGGGAACGGTTCCAGTAATAGAGGGGTCAGGGGTCAGCCCCCCATCTGTGATGCGTGTCCGCTCCGGTTCACTCCTGTTTGTGGCCTAACTCCCTAGCTGTGGTTTTACTCTGAGGTTGAGTACTATCTGTGGCCTAACTGCCTATATGTGGGCTAACTCCCCACATTTAGCCTGACTCCCCATCTGTGGCCTCTGAAGCCCTGCCCTGTCAGCGGCCTGACTGCGTGGTCCTGTGTTCTTTGTTCTCATTGGTAAGCTGGGATGGTCTCTCCGTTCTCTGTCCCACCCTGTAATGTCCTCTGTGTTCTTTTTTGTACCCTGTGATGTCCTCTGTGCTCTCTGTTCCACCCTGTAATGTCCTCTGTGTTCTTTTTTGTACCCTGTGATGTCCTCTCTGTGTTCTCTGTTCCACCCTGTGATGTCCTCTGTGTTCTCTGTTCCACCCTGTAATGTCCTCTGTGTTCTTTTTTGTACCCTGTGATGTCCTCTCTGTGTTCTCTGTTCCACCCTGTGATGTCCTCTGTGTTTTCTGTTCTCTACCCTGTGATGTCCTCTGTCTCTCTCCTCCTGTTGATATTCTGGGCAGTAAGACACAATGCCTTCTACCCAGCAGTGACTCACTCTACTTCACAGGGGCTGTGACATCATCAGTGCGAGACAATCAGCCCCTCCATGCGATTGGTATCGATCCCCTGCCGACAGATGAGAGACAAAAGAGATAAAACCAAACAAACTCGGAAAGGAAATGCGTCACGGCCCTCAAGAGGGAAGAGAGAGGGGTCAGAGGGAGAACGGCATCAGATGTGCACATCATCCAGGGTCCTTTGACTTTCTTTAATCAGCCGACTAATCTACGGTTGCATAAAGGCAAACTCACAACATTCTCTCAACGCTAATAAACCGCACTGGTCCCCCTCCGTGATGTCGTCCTCAAGGTCCTGGCAAAACTGCACAAAGGGGTTGTTGGAAACTTTTCATTGGGCGAGACGCCTTTGGAACTTATTATCATTAGATCGGAAATATTATGAATGATGACCCAACCTTCCTGGTTATCCAGGTTAAAGGATTCCACCGATAAAAGGACTTTGACAAAGCAACTACTTACTGGGGGGTTAAAATGCCTCCCCCAAAAACCAGATCACAGAACATCCCAGCCAATCAGGAGAAAAACTCTAAAACTAGGCCAGCCCTCATGTTTCATCTGGAATGGAAAATGTTGCCATGGCCCCAAAAAAATGAAGGAAACTAGAAAGAGACCTTGACCCTCTTACATCGTCGACAGCGCTTTGCTGATCTCGCTTCTACTTGAAATGGGACAAGCAGGTTTTGTGTAAAAAGAAAATGATTTGCCGCTGTCAAAGAATAATGGCTTCCTTCCGCTCAATCCCTTTTGGTGTGAGCCGGTAAAACTGTTTATACCTCTATTAATGCTTACGTCAGTCTTGTGTAAGAATACTTACTTTACCCAGTTGGTGATTATCACATACAAAGGATCGTTATAAATGGTTCTCGTTCACCCCCCCCCCACACACTTTCTGCTGTTCACAATATCACACATGCAATTGATCCATTGATTCTCGATGCTGTGTTGTTCAAAAATGTATTTTACTTTTAGATTAACAATAGAGACAGAATACTTCTGTATTCTGTATAATCTGAATTCTTCGTAACATAATTAATGAAGTAGACACTATGTTAATATCAGCCAAAGTGGGGAAACGGTTTTAGTGTTACAATTAGCAGTGATCAATGTTGATTTAGGCTTATGGTTAGCAGTGGTTAAGGTCAGGGTAAATGTTATTATTATTATTAAGAAACCGTAAATTAGCAATGAGTATGGTCAGGTTTAAGGTCTGTATTAGTCTCACACACACACACACACACACACAAGCATCCCTGTGGACACATGCACCAGTAGCCAAGCACAGAGACATGAGTTTAGATGAGCACAAACTTGCGAGCACAAGAAGAGAAGCTGACAGAAAAAACAAGCATTCTGAGCATTTCAATCTCCTGCCGTGAAGCCATTTCCCCAGGCTGTTATATGTATTGTGGGGTTCGGCAGGGTTCACTCATAAGGTAAGAAAAAGGTTCAAATAAAGGTTGAGGGTCATCCTACTTTCTCTGTACACTCCTTGAAAAGCCAGCCAACAGCGATTCGATTTCTAAAAAAAGCGTTGGCGCCAAATTGATTGGTATTGCTTTTTCTCAACTTTCTCCCTGTCCTCTGCTACTTTTTTCCGGCTCAGTCATTCCGTCTTTTTTAACCCTTTGTGCTCTGAGGAGTTGGAGTGTACGGATAGGGCTTTATCAAATATTGAAAATACGTGACCATTGTAACAATTAAAAGGTTTTGAGATTACGGTCAAATTAATAAACCAGAATTTGTGACTTTTCACCACAGTTTAGACACAAGACTTAATTGCAACATTCAACACTTGACCTTTGTGCATTTTATATTTGCAGAACAATTAAACCGCTTTTTCTTAAACATTGGGTAGATTTGCCATACGACAACAAGACGAAAAGTGACAAAAGTTGTTGAGTTCTTATCAACCCATTTGTCACGTTGCCATCTAAGGACGGGCCCTCCTCTGGTCGCGTAGCGACCCGGCGTTCGACGTCGCCGGCCTTTTAGTCACCATCGTGTGTGTTTTGTCCTGTTTTCCTTATGTCCTGTGAATGCATCCCTCCCTGATTCCTAACAGGTGTTGCCTGTTGACCAGGTATATAAGCCCTATTGTGTCTCGTCTCGGTGTCTGTAATTGTTACTTGTTTTATGTGAATTCCGTACAGACGTACTACAGCACTTGTGTGCATCCTAATCGTCTGTGGACATTTTGATTATTGTTCTGTGCTTCCAGCACGTTTAAGTTGCCTCGCGTAGCGGACGCGTAGGTAGACCTGTGCAAGGCAGTTAATAAAGAAAACCTTGCTACACACTTCTCTGCGCCTTGGTCCTCCTATCTCCATATCACACCATTACATTACCCCATGTTATTTAGTAACTGCACATGGCATATCATGTTTACATAAATGATCGTCCAAGAAATAGTGTTTACTTAGAAATGTCCTTGTTTTTGAAAGAAAAGCACATCCAAGCTAATCCAAGTTAATATGTAATAGAAAACCTGTTTTTGCAATTATATGAGCTCATCTGACAACTGTTATGCTGATTTAAGAAACAATAAAACTGTCCTTCTTTTCACAAGTTAACTATTTGAAGCATCAGAAATTGTTGGTTCAATTACAGGCTCAAAATTGCCAGAACAAAGAACTTTCTGCTGAAATTCAATAGACAAGTCTGAGAAATGAAGACTCTTCCATTTAAGAAATTGCCAAGAAACTGAAAATCTTGTACAACGCTGTGTACTAGTCCCTTCACAGAACAGTAGAATTTGGCTCTGACCAGAATAGAAGGAGGAGTGGGAGACCCCAGTGCACAACTGAGCAAGAGGACAAATACATTAAAGCGTCTAGTTTGAGAAACAGACACTTCAAGGGTTGTCAAACGGCAGCTTCATTATATATTACCCGCAAAACACCAGTCTCAACATCATCATCGAAAAGGCAATTCTTGGATTCCAATCTTTCACTGTCCAGTGTCAGTCTTTTTTTGCTCATCCTAATATTTTCTTTTTATTGGCCAGTCTGAGATATGGCTTTTTCCCACCAACTCTGCCTAGAGGTCCAGTGTACAGGAGTCATCGTTCTAGCCTGAGCCAACCACCTAACAAATTAGCCTGGATAATTTGTATCTAGTTAACGTACCTTCAGTAAGTTAACAAGCTACTGTAGTAACATTATTAAATCAAAATAAATTAGTTTGAAAGAAACAGTTGCTGCCTTGCCCTGAGTCAAGGCGGTAATATGAAATTCCACAACAAGTGTGATTTGTGATAAAAGGCACATTATACGTGGGGGGGGTGTGTTGTGGAAGATCTGTGGGACTAAATATCCTGATTTCGTATCTCAAATTTCTTAACAGCTAATGAAGGCCAAGTTTGACGCATTGTTCCGCCTCACCTTCCAGGCATTTGGGCAACCGTGGCTAAGAATGAGGTTGGACGGGTGAAAATATTGAAACTGTATATTTGACATGAGGTTAGCTTTCAAGCTTGTATAGCGCAAAGGTATTTCATCAGAGTGGTATAAATTCTAATGTATTAATGTGTCGATCCTCATATCAGCAGCCCTCACTCAGACAACAAAACAAGGGGGACAAACGGATTACGTCCCCCAAAACAAAGACACACTGTCGCACACATTAGGGGCACATCTCTTACACAGGATCTTTCTCATGGGGCTTCAACAAAGATTATTGTTTTTAAAAAAGATAAACACTAAGCAAACCGAAACCTTTAAACATACCGAAACAATGATAAATAACAGTGAGGAGAATGCTTCAGTTGTATGTCTAAAGGGACAGCCACAGTGGAATACTTTTTAAAATCGTTCTTCAAAGTGTTTGAATTCTCAGAAGCCGGAACCACAGTGGCTGATGGCAACGTCATCAAAAGTTTTGGATCTGACCTTTTGGACGACTAAGTGCTAGATGATCTAAGGGACCAACCAGGCATGTATCTTAAAAGCTTAGCAAACATGAATTCAGTTGCAAGGCCACAGAAGTGGTTTAAAAATCAATAGAGCAACCAACTACAAAACTAATAGGCAAACCAGGGCAGGGACTTTAAAATAGGACTTCTCTGCCATCCAAATATTGATGTCAGAGATTCATTCAACCAGGGTCTTAATTGATCTGCCAAGATGTGGTAAACAAATGATACTACCAGATGATACTAATAGATTATACTACAAAAATATACTACCAGATGATACTAACAGATGATAATACCAAATTACACTAACAGATCATACCACCAAATGATACTACCAAGAGGTGAAATACACAAGGTTAGGGGGGTAAAAGACATATCCAAATCAAACCATACGAGAAAAATCATCCCATCCCGAATGTTGATCAAAAGGCCGACAGCATAAAACACAAATGTATGCCTCAGACTGGTAGAGCATGCTGGACAGTAACCTGAGGTTGCAATCTGCTGAGGTTGCAATCTGGCTATGCAGGGGGAAAAAGGGTGGACCAAGACCTGAACTTAGCGACTAGTATTTAAAAACAATTGGTTGTGTGGTTGCCCTGACGCTAGCGGGATGCGCTGTTTTCTCTGCATGCTGTTCTTATCTGCTGACACTGTGTGGTCAAGGGCCGGTCTATGCTTACTTGAATAATCTGCTAACAGCTATCCAAATTCCTTCAGAAGGATAGATGAAGGGATTTCATCTTCAAATAAAGTACGTTTACAAAAAGTGTACATAAGTCGGCTATATTTGTTTATCGGATTCATACTTGAAGTTTTATGATTCTCAATCAGAATACAATTTTTCTTAATCGGTTGTTTTGTAAAGGGCCACATGATTCATAGCATACCCGTGGGAGGTAGGCCTCGCTGATGAGATGTTGCTTATGCAACTGTTCGCTACTCGCTCACTTAATTACTTACTTTGCCGATTTTTTGTGTGTTTCTCGTTGCCTACCCTGACATAGACCTCACCACACGTCACTGACAGTAATTATTTATATTCGCATCCAAGTGATAGAGGAACTTTAAGAGAAACCGGGGTGATGGAATTTAGTTTAGGAGAAGGAGAGAGACAGATAGACCCAAAACATATCTAATGTTGCTGTTTATTATTGTACATTATTTAGTAATAGAGCTAATCTCTCATTATAAATAAAATGGACCAAACAGGTTTGAGAGGAGCAAGGTTCGGTGTTGCCCCACCCCCTCGACACACACTTTAGATGCACCAACATCTACAGATGAAAAAACTCCTTCAAAACCACTTCCATTGACACACTCACACACACAAACAACGTCTCTCAAACCCGTGTAGGATAACCAGCTGTATTGTCCAACATCTGGCTCACGGCCTCCCATTCCCCCGGTCCCTCCCTCCCCACAGCTAAACAAGGCACCCCCCTCCCCCGGTGTCCCTAATCCATCATCAGCCCCTCCATCCGGATCCGAGCAGCAGCCCGGCACCCAGCCCGTCAGCCTGTTTCCTCCAGGCCTGGACGGGAGAACGGTACAGTGCTGTCCCAAGGCGGTGCCATCTGACAGAGAGTAAAATAGCCCGGGCGGACGAGGCGGATGAGGTTGGTTAGCTTAGAAAGGACGAGTGACGGAGCGATGACCAAGGTGGTGAACGCCGGCTTCGCAGTCTCCGGAGATCATCCGGTCCTGAGACGGTGGGCGTTTGCGCTGAGAGCGGGGTCTGTTGCGGCTGTGAAATCCAATCCCAGCGGCCATGGCGTGAGGAAAAACTGCCTTACTGGGTCTGACAATGTTGGGTAATTTTATGCGAAACAAATCTGACTATATCAAAGCAACAGAAACCACGCATGTTTCATTACCAAACACTGCCATTGAAAGGGCCATTAAACTTCTCTCTTTTCTAGGACATTAAGGCAGGTAATTGATAACAACTTCCCCATGGCAACGGCTTAACAATTGGAAAATTGAATCCCCTTGTGACTCCCCCTAAGGGCTTGTGGGCTTTAAATTGTCCTCACTAATTTAACAGCACGTAGCATCAAGCAGAGCAAGTACTTTTGCAACATGCGAAAGAACAAAAATGTCAAGCTTGAAACTTCATTCTGTCCATGTGTTTTATCAAATTAATTCTGTGATACAGGTGACATTGAAATTCAATAATCATGAGGCTATCGCTATAACACGCAGGCTACTCATTATCACTAATAAGAACCCGAAATGGGCAATTAGCACAATGATTAACTCAGAACTAGTTGTACTCAGTCATCTGCAAATAGCTTTAATATTACATTTTTGATCTCATTATTTTTCTCACAGTGTTAGTCTGTTGAGTAATCACTAACATTGTCTCATGTGGAATGTAACTTACAAGCATATTGTGCAAATTTACTTTGTGTAATAATTCAGAATTTTTTTATTTGTCTAAAAAAGAACAGAACAGAGAGTAAAACAGGACAGCGTGAAAAAAATTAAGTGAATAACAAAGATGACATAAGAGACAAGTTGTTGGAAGTTGTATTTCATTGCTCGTACAATGTTCCCAAATCACATCACAACACATAAAACCCAGCCACTCAAATTAAAACTAATAGTAGCCCATGTCAACCAAGGATAACTCATATAAAAAAGACTCTGGCTCCAAGCCGTCATGCAAGCGTATTAAACCTCTCACAGACACGCAAAAAAAAATATTTTCCAATTCGTCCGACTCGTCAAGGGGATCTTAACCAGCGTGATGTCATGATCAAAGGGTGGCTTTGAAGAATGCTTGCACGCCCGTCGCGTTTAGCGTGCGGAGAGGCCAAGCGTGGCCGAACGCCACCGAGCCGTGTTCTGAAATCCCCACTGAAACCATGTCCGGACAGCTTTGATGTATCTGGATGAGTGACGTCAAACTCAAAACCACCCGGGTTTTCCCATCGAGTCTGAGGGTACACCGCCAACATATCCACATGAAGTGATTGTCAGGGGATTAAAGCATCAGCTGCAACATTCATGTTTCTACGAGAAGCAGCTTGGTCATTCTGTGGGCCAACCCCCCCAGAAATGTTTTGGGGAATGCCAGGCTCTCTTGGGGTCACGATCGTGGTCTTCGACTGTTGGTTTGAATAATATAATCAGCGTCACCCACCGAAGACATCGATACGAAGAAATATAATCTAGTTTTAACTACGCAGCGTTACTTTTTTGTGCACGGAACTAAAACTGTGAATTCAGAGTTTTCCCCCCCGGAGACGCATCTTGGAGCTGTTACTTAGCAACTGAAGTAGCCCAGCAGCCCCGTAAATAACTCTGGCGAACGCAAACGACAAGCCAGAGCTTGAGGAGTGGACCATCCCGGTCCAGGAGTGGACCCTCCCGGTTCATTCAGGTCTCCCGTTTGGGAAAACCACAGCTTTCCAGTTAACCACAGTGGCAACGGGCAAAGATTCTAACTTTATAATGAATTAAAATGAATGTTATGCCTGTCTATTTGCCTGTCTATTTTTACCACTGTAGCAAAATTTTACCGAACCGTGACTTAAAATCCGAGGCACGTATCGAATACAGAGCATATAGTTTCCAAACGATTTTTTCTGTTTTCCCAATGGGACGGAGGAGTGAAAGAAAGTGATACAATTTTCCAACACGAGTGTATTATTACCAGAAACCCTAAAATGCTGCAAGAAAATGACTGGTAGAGGAAAACACTCTCACACACACACAAGTACACAAAAGCACTCCAACTTCCAGCCAAGCTAATAACGGTTGAGTGCACCTTTCAGGTAAGATCTCCAGTGTTGTCTTTTTCTCTCTAGGGACATCATAGGCTCACTTACACTTGGAGAAGGCCGTTCACTGGCTCTCTGGGCCTTCTGGGCGACAGGGGTCGTCACATTCGCACTCTCAAGCACACACACGTACATGCACACCGGTTTCCTTCCTTACTCTAGCATCCAGCCCCTGGGGAAATACAACCAAGTAGATGAGCAGGATGGAATGAAGGAAGATCACATCACAGTGGTAGTCAACACACAATGATCCACACACACCACACACACACCCACCACACACACAACCCACACACACAACACACAATCCACCTTCCACAAACACCACACAAACACCCACCACACACACACCTCACACCGTTCTCCACCCACCCACACACACCACACACTCCCTGTTCTTCTTTTATGTGTTTCTCTCCTACGGATCTATTGGTTGTAACTAAGCAACAATCTGGTTTCAGCTGGGTCAAGCCAATAGAACATCAATATGGACCCCTGGCCTGCTTGTGTCCACCTTCCTCCCAGAGCGATCTGTAACAAGGACAGGAAAGATGAACACAGTGGAAGACAGGAGGGGAAGCGTTGGAGGATGTGTGGATGAGATGGGCAGACAGAAGGGGAGTTGTGCTGACCTGGAAGGAAGCAAAGAGAGGTAGGCGGAGAGGTAGAGAAAAAGGTAGAGAGGGAGGGAATGTGGGAGGGAGAGAGAGGTATAGAGAGTGGGGGAAAGGTAGGGAGAGGTAGTGAGGAGAGGTAGAGAGAGAGGTTAAGAGGGAGGTAGAGAGGGAGGGAAAGTGAAAGAGGGAGAGGTGGAGGGAGAGGTAGATAGGGAGAGGAAAGGTAGAGAGGAGAGGTAGAGAGTGGTAGAGAGAAGAGGTAAATAGGGAAGTAAAGAGAGAGGTAGAGAGGGAGGGAAATTGAGAGAGGGAGAGGTGGATGGAGAGAGGGGTAGAGAAGAGAGGTAAATAGGGATGTAAAGAGACAGGTAGCAAGAGAGATGTAAAGAGGGAGGTAAAGAGAGAGGTAGAGAGGAGAGGTAAAGAGGGAGGTAGAAAGAGAGATAGAGAGAAGCAAAGAGGGAGGTAGAAAGGAAGAGGTAGAAAGAGAGGGAGAGAGAGGTAGAGCAGTAACGGTAGAGAACATACGAAAGACTAAGGGAGAGACAGAGTAACTGAAGTAATGACAAATGAAAGACAGTATCATAGTTTTTATTTGCTTTGTTTCTGCAAAGTTGAATTCCCTGACTGCCCTTGAAACTCTCTCTCACACACACATGCACACACACGTGCGCGTGCACACACACACAAAACCGTTCAAGCCAGTCTGAGCCTCTCTTAGTACATACAGAGCAAAACAGACCAAAGCCCATTACTCAGCCCGCATTGACATTTATCACTTTGAGGGATTTTACTAATATCAGGAGGATATTGGGCATCGCTGTGGGAATAACGCCTCGGAAAATTCATCTACACAATTGGATTTGGGACCAGAAACGGCAGCTGCCTCTGGGAATGTCTGGGGCCATGAAAAAAAACAGACACTTTATCTCTTTTTCTCTCTTTCTCTCTGTCTTTCTCCCTCACTTACTCATTTTCACCCCTTATACTTGATAGAAACTTAACTCTAATCCCTTCCGGCATATTTGGGGTTATATCAAAGTGGCTGGCAAATTTTACCGCAGGAAGCTATTTATGAAAACAGAAGGGATAGAAAAACAGGAAGTGGCAGACGGGGTCACCTGATCAGATCTGATTTGCATATATATTAGCTTTCATGGGCAGTCCCAGGGGCCCCAGGGCATGCTGGGTATATTACAGACTAGGCAGCCCTCTGACCACCCATTGCCAGATTGAGTCGAGAAGACAATTTGCGGAAAACATTGAAGAAATCAGACACAAAAATGATGAAAAACAACTAAATAGACCCTTTTTGTTTTATGGCAGGGATGTTTATCAGTCAGAGAAAAAGCACTGTAGGAAAATATTAAAGGCTATAGTTGCGTGCCAATTTCCACCACATTTCCTACATAGTAGTTTAATTTCACCATACAGCTCTGGTCAAAAATAGAGCGGAGTAGAGCGGATAGGGTGTAACTTGGGACCCTCTCTATCTACCCACCTGAGGGAGAGTTCCATAGGCCATTGGTTCTCAAATCTCTCCTGGGGAACTTCGCAGACATTACAGACAACATCCATTTTCAAAGCTGGGTTCTTGTCGTAGCTGGGGAAAACTGTTTAGCTGTGCTTTGAACCACAACGGCTGGTCTCAACACTATACCAACATCTTCCCATTAACATATTTTATCTGGCCTTTCTTTCCCGGCATCCATATTGGTTGCTAATGAACCGTTCAGATTTCCTTTACCACCTGTTCCAGGAAAGTGTTTTCCCCCACAATGGTCCAACCTAAAGATTGGGAGCAAACACTTCCTACAACTAACTACGTTCCATGGTTTAAATCCGTTTTTGTCACGTCTCCGCCTACTGGCGGCCACTCCCCTGTCCGCGTAGCCCCCCGGCGTTCGACGTCGCCGGCCTTCTAGGCACCATCGTTCGTGTTTGTCTTGTTCCCCATGTCCTGTGAACGCATCCCTCCCTGATTCCCTGCACCAGTTCCTTGTTAAACGGTGTATATAATCCCTCATGTGTCTTGTCTCTGCGTTCGTTATTGTCTCAATGTTTCGTGGCAGCACATACGTGCTCTATATACTTCGTATCGCTAAGTCACTGGTGAAGTAGTTTGAACGAGTCAATCTCTGTTCCGCTTGTCCTTCTCCGTGAATTAAAACCTTGTCGTTTATGCCTACCTGC
>JACXGK010007261.1:0-25931 GCA_016801125.1 Novumbra hubbsi | reverse complement strand
ACAGTCTGAACATTAGCAGTGTTCACATCTAACTCCTACAGTCTGAACATTAGCAGTGTTCACATCTAACTCCTACAGTCTGAACATTAGCAGTGTTCACATCTAACTCCTACAGTCTGAACATTAGCAGTGTTCACATCTAACTCCTACAGTCTGAACATTAGCAGTGTTCACATCTAACTCCTACAGTCTGAACATTTGCAGTGTTCACATCTAACTCCTACAGTCTGAACATTAGCAGTGTTCACATCTAACTCCTACAGTCTGAACATCCCCATACCTCTCCACTGGCTGTTGTCAAGCCAATGGACTCATGGTCGCCTTTTGGTTGGTGACTCTAGTGGACACAAGCTATGGACACCTGCTGGCATGTGTGTCTCCCCTAGATGTTGCAAGTCATCCTCTCCCTTAGGGTACCAAGTTTTGCATTCATAACCCAACTTTGCTTGCCTTGAATCCGTGTCGTATTCAGTGCCCTGACCGCAGGGTTGCGGTACATTTTGAACCGTGTCCACTCAAACCGAACAGAACTGATAAATCATGGGTTTTTGTTATGGGAATTTCAATTTACTAATTGAATTGAGTAAAATGACATTAACGGGAAGTGACCCCAGCCATGCCAGACGGAGGAACAAGAGAGGAACCTGAAACTGCCTGTCTCAGACTTTCCCACCATGTGCTAAAGGGCTTTCTAATGGTAAGCACTTTCAGGGAGAAATCAGCTGCTGTCAGTTGACTGCTCTCTTTCATGGAAAGTGATGAGGTGGTAGTTTTATCCAATGTTATTCACACGTTTTGACGAGTGTGGGAGGGCCCAGGGAGTTACTCAAGCACAGCCTGGCGTATTGCCAAGGAGGTCATTCTACCACCTACACTTCTACTGACCTTCCCGACAGGTCTTACTGTGTGTGTAGAGGAGCACAGCTACCCTAACCCAGGTCTTACTGTGTGTGTAGAGGAGCACAGCTACCCTAACCCTGGTCTTACTGTGTGTGTAGAGGAGCACAGCTACCCAAACCCTGGTCTTACTGTGTGTGTGTAGAGGAGCACAGCTACCCTAACCCTGGTCTTACTGTGTGTGTAGAGGAGCACAGCTACCCAAACCCTGGTCTTACTGTGTGTGTGTAGAGGAGCACAGCTACCCTAACCCTGGTCTTACTGTGTGTGTAGAGGAGCACAGCTACCCTAACCCTGGTCTTACTGTGTGTGTAGAGGAGCACAGCTACCCTAACCCTGGTCTTACTGTGTGTGTAGAGGAGCACAGCTACCCTAACCCTGGTCTTACTGTGTGTGTAGAGTAGCACAGCTACCCTAACCCAGGTCTTACTGTGTGTGTAGAAGAGCACAGCTACCCTAACCCACACTCGGGCTGTTAATCAATCATGTGCCTCTAGCGCACCTGCCATATTTTATTCAGGTTCTCGAATGTCACCATACCGACTTTACTGCACCGTTACGAAGTCTCGTAAAGAAACAGCTTGACCAGCATGGCGTTCGGTTGCCATGTCGGAAGCCTTGGATGAATCCCCGGTGCACACACAGTGACCCACTGTGGACTAACACAGGGCCTTGGAACTCCCTGTCTGGCCTTTTCCTTTCTCAAGGGAGACCGCTGGAGAAGGATCAGCCTGGCCATTTGCTGTGATCTGGGGTGTGTGTAACATTCACTGAAAATCCATGGAATTAAATTAAGTTAAATGATTGCTTGAGGGACTTGTCTTGGGGATCAAGCAGAAAACGCATTCAACTGATTTTTAAGAGTAGCCTACAATCAGTGTGCTTTAACAATATATATATATATATATATATATTACACAGCTGTCTTTTCCATTTAGACAGTATTTCCTTAATAAGTAATTAACTTTAGGGTCATTAACAATCTGTTCTGAATGTTTCGAATCCCCCTGAGGGGAATGAGTCAGAATCAACACTTCAAATGAAACTAATCTAGACAAAGTAAATTTGTTTGTTAAAGTTAATTTGCAAAGCCACAGTAGGTTGGCAGACACGAACACACCCAAACACACTAATAATTATCTGCGTTCTTGTTAAAGTTTTTCTTCTGTTTGTGTTCTCGTTGATTGCTCTTGTGTCCATCCCAAATGGCATCCTTTTCCCTTGGACTTACTATGTATTTGAGCCTATACGGGGGAGAGTAGGGTGGCATTTGGGAGACAAGCAACCTTCCAGGAGGTTGCATACGTTCATTTTAAAGACTCTACACCAGGCAACTTATAAAATGTTGACTCTATGTGGGTCTTAAGGGAGACCCACATGGAATGAGAATTGAACCAAAATTAATGAGTACAACTGTAATGCACTATGGATCTCCTAAGACAGATTTATCTTCTAAACACATTTCAGCCACTTGGGCAACTTGGGATTAAAAATTATTTTGATTTGCAGCCAAATTCCAAATAATGTCTCCCTTTGTGACCCACATAAAGTCAACATTTCATAAGTAGCCTGATATAGAGCCTTTTAAATGAACGTATGCAACCTCCTTGAAAGTTGCTTGTTTGCCCAATGCCCCTGTATACGCTGAAATACATTTGATAATGTATTGCTAAATTTGCAAATAACCTGCCAGATGACATAGTAATGAAATGGGAATTGCAAGATTTTTTCCCCCTGGTGCATCGCAAGGAGAAACATCAGATGTGATGCTGATGGGAATCTGTTGCCAGACCCACAAGGGTGACAGGATGTCCACCAAGGAGATGGAACTTGTAGTGTTACAAACCTTAAGGAAGGAACAATTCATTGTTTTTTACAGAACTACTGAAAGTTTTTTCATGTTTTTTCGTTGAACTACAGTACTGTATAGTACTGACTTTTCCCAGTAAACGCTTACCTATACTGTTGAAACTGGTATCTAAAAAGCTCGGTATGATACATATTAGCATTCAGCTGGACAAAACCAAAAATGTTGCATAGTACAGTAAGCAGTCAGTGTCAACTGACAAGTAGAACCAAAATGAAATGTATGTAACAAACATTTCCAGGGTTGACTTAGACATCAAAACATTTTGACCTGCATGGCTCATACGATGGGAAATAAGCTTTTCATTTTGGTAGTACTGGACAATTTACTGACATAATAACTTGGTTTTGAAACATGAATTAAATGTTTTGGGTGAGGTACTACATTTTGCAGACATGCCATGGAGTTATGATGTCTCATGAACAGTTCACTTACGACGATAGCACTTACAGTTTAGAGAATCTTAAGAATCGTAAAACTGTAGTCAAAAAGCACATTTTTGTCACTAATTACAGGATCAGATTTGAGCCTTTTCTTTAGAGAACTAGAAAGACAGCCTACTGTACTGGCATGAAATATGACACAAACAAAGCACTCATCTTCTGAGGTGAACACTTTCAGTTCAGAATTACTGGTGGAATTCTAAAGAAAACCAACTATAGAACATCTCAACTGACAAGATCAAACATTACAAACAAAGGATCAATGGGGTGCTAAGCAACAGAAAAGTAATCTGTCCGGTCTCACCAATGAGACGACAGTGAAGTGCTAAGAACCAGGTTCCAACACTCTGTCCTGCACTTGCGTCTTACAGTGCATTACGAACTTTATTGTTGTCAAAGAGACCGACAGAGAAAGATTGACACGGAAATACAAAGAGAAAGGAAGATATAAGAAACAGGCAGTGTCTAGTTTAGCTCTTAAGTTCCTAAACTTCATTGTTCAACTTCATTGTTCTTCCTAGTGTGAAAGTAACAGGAGACACACACTGGAGATAATCATCCACTAGACAGAAAGGAACCAACCAGGGGACCCCCGGAGCGCAGTGACTCTAAGCTGGGACTTTATGAATACAGCTACATCTTACTATCCTCACAGTAAGTATTTATGTTTGTGTGTCAAAGATCCAGGTCCCCTCTGACAAATCACGGCCCTCCATTATTTTGGTAGGGCCCACTAGGGGTCATCACGGATCCGGTTTAGTGGACACATTTACGATTAGGCATAACGTTAGAATTGGGGTGACTTTTAAATTGAGGATGTACAGGTTCAGTATGGGATTAGGCATTAGTGACAGGTTAAAATCAAGCAAACGTTCACGCTATTGAGGGTAGAGTGAGGTGAGGATTAGGGGCATGGGAAAACAGGTTTTTAGGATTGACCTGTTGATGTAGTCCAATGGGACCGCTGTGTTAGCTGAGAACAATGACAATGTTGTTTAGCTAATGCATTAAGGACCAAAACTATGTGAGATTTCAGTGTGAGTGTAACCCTGTCATCCAGGCGCCTGCCGGACCGGCCGTAATCACCCGTGTGATCGTGTTGTGTTTTACTGTCAAGCAGGAAGTATTTTGTGAGACTTCCCACCGTTTTGTTTTTCTTACGTGTATATTACACCAGGAAACTCGCACCCGGCATCTTTGACTAGTTTTTGTTTTAGTTTCCCCCTTGTCCTGTCCACACAAAACATAATCTTTCCGTTCCCAGCCTGGATACTCATACCTCAGCAATACTGCTTACATTAGAAGTCTAGCCGACAACCACTATTGCTTTATTCCAATCCATCCACCATCTCCGTTTGAACCCCACAAGGCTTCCACAAGTCCACCTCACACCAACAAACTCTTGTTATTTCTCACCATCATGTTTTCTAAGTAATCAAACAAAGACCACACACCCTCTTCACCCCTAGTGCTGTCAACCCATAGTGGGACTAACAAAAGTGAGATTAGACGTTTTGAGAATAAAATAGTTTACTTAGGCCAATTTAGAGCCAAATGAAGATCGGTTTATAATACAATCTATTTCCTATCCAATGCAATTAGGGTTTGGTGTTATTAGAAGTAGAATAGTGCAGTAAATTGATACCTACGCACCTATTACGATGCGTCAGCATCGATTTACAGCGTTAACCAAAATAACATCAGAAGACATACAACGCATGAAAAATAAAGCCTCCTGAATAACAGATGTACGTGTAAAAACATGTATGTCAATACCGAATAAGAATCGCAAAAGTATTAGTTGTCAGTATTATAATATTCAATCTATGCAGGTTCTGTTTACGTTCACGCGTATGCGAATAAACGTGAGATTACGCCCATAGGTTCTTTGAACACGCCCACTATGTCCTTGTTTTAAAATCCCCATCCCTTTATGCAAATCGCGCATTCTCGTCAGCGGAAGCTGGCTGTACGCTTGTTTCCGACAGATATTTCTTTAAAGGCGTATTACTGCTGTGGCTTGACTGCAAGACGTCCCAGAGGGTCCAGTCGATGCTCCGTAACTAAAATATCTTTCGAGTGGACGTGTAAATAATACAGCAGCATTACCGAACGAAAGACACAACATAACGATAACTGGGTAAGAATTATGCATGTTTTAACAGATGACATTGTAATTATTATCGACCTCTGCAAGCTAACGTTACCAAGCATCTCAGGTTGCAATTGCTGCAGAAAAAAACGTTTCGCTTGACCAACCGTTAGCAAGCCCCCATATGCTTGCAAGTTCAACGTTTTGCCTGTTTGTCTTTATTACACTGTAGTAGAGTTAACGGAAATACTTGTTTATGACACTACGTACAAGAAGGCTTAATTAATCAATTTTAGTGTCCCTGCATCTGACTATGATAGATGCAGTTAGCACTGTGTTGCATAATTGGACAGTTGTCAATTACAACTCGTCATGTTCAATTAACAAATGTACAATAATCTCGTGATGTGACAATTTTATTTATTTCAAAAGCTGTCTTTGCATTCTACAAGTGCTACTCTTTTCCACTCGGACCTCAACTGTAATCTACAGGTGCGATTGCGCGTGCCAAAAGAACGGGCTGTTTGGGATTTTTCTATATAATCTTTTAAGTAGTAATGATGGAAATTGTAACTGAGAATATTTTTGGATTTTTTATTATACTTTAGGTTATATTCCAACTGCAGAATGATCCTGCGTATTAGCGTTATTCTGCATGTGCCTGCTTGTCACGCAATTCATAAACATTCTAAATACTCTATTTCGTAACTTTTAAGTCAAAAATAACTGACAGCCTCCAGTATTGTAGCAAATCAAACGGACAGTTTGTCAACATTCAGTGGGAGGCTACAGCAAGCTTTCATTTAATTCTATAAAGTAGGAGTCTACTCTTACCACGATACAATTAGAGTAAGGGGAGTACCCAACTTCTAGTGTGTTTGAACAGGGAACAAACCAAGCAGTTCTCACGGTCAGCTCAGCACTTTACCCACCAAATTACCTGTTCTGTTTGAGAATCCCCTCCCCCACACTAGCCCAGTCTCAGCAGAGTTAATCCAGTCTACAGACAGAACATAGTGCCTGAGATACTACCGTTTTTTTCCCCGTCTAGAATAAACTGGTATTTAGCCTATATTTGGTCCATCTATATACATTTATTAAAATCTAAAACAGAACTGCGACTGATGACATGGCCGGGTTTTGTCATCTTGTTTTTGCACCTACTTCGTTGACATGGACTGCATAGTGAGTCTGTGTTCGTCTAGGTTCCCATCAGGGAAGTGCTGTGTGGTGGCTGGGAGACATTGAAATCGGATGTAAATGGATGTTTGCGGAGAGATGGATGCAAAGCGGAGATGTAGATAAAGAGCGTGTGGTATATGGTATTCCCTTCTGCAGATTTCCGAGATGCCTTGAGGGCAGGGGAGCGCTTGGTGCCCTTTTGCTTTCCAGGACAGTGTGCTAGCTAGGCTAAACCCCGTCATTTGTTTGTCTTTCGCAGTTGCCAAGAAGACAGCTGCTCTTCTTTCCAAAAGCACCAGGAGCACAACGTCTTCCACTGCTGTTGATTTGCACTCGTCCGGAGAGGTTTACTGTATGACGCTTTTAAGGCTTTTTTGGTGAGTATCTGGATTTCTTTTTGCACGTGTTTCTACTGCGGCGGTCAGCTTGGTGCTATGTAGGACCACCGTAGACCGCTGCGCCGCCTGACCAGCGGCCCCCTAAACAGTATAGCCTCAGTAGATACACCTCATCAACGTTGTCCGCCATCGCGTGACTCCCATTTGATTCGACAGCACTGGAAATCACTTATGCAGTTGCAGTGCCCGTTTGGCAGCACAACTGGACCCGCGAACAACCTTTCACACACTCGCCCAAACTGTAACTGCAGTGAGGTTCCAGCTGGGTCTGGCCTAGTTTCAGCACGTGCCTGAAACTTCCCATTAGTGGGACCTTTTACTTCCCATTAATGGTATTGATTGCCACACACTCATGCTGGCTCAGCCTGCGGCCTCATGGTGGGGAACCACAGATGTGCTATATTGCGTCAGTACCCTTTAACAAAGCCACAGCGACGGGTGACTGGGCTGTTACTGTCAGAGCTCCAGAAGGGTCATGCTCGGCCTTGACCCCAAATGTTCACGCCTCTAAATAAACATTTCTGGCTATACTGTAAATTATGATAAGAATGGTAACAGGATGGGTTAGGTGAGTCCTTGTGCTATGGTCCGACGTTTCGGTGTGAATTCCAGCTTTGTCGTCAACAGAGATCGGGCCCTCCGACAGCTTTACCTCACTGAGATCCCGACTGTACGGAACACTTTGTATCTTCTGTTCAGCCAGTCTATTTTTGCAGTCAGCTTTCCTTCTCAATAGTCTTCTTTTATCCTGGCCTGCTCGCGTCTGAGGTTTTGTGACGTCGTTTGCAGTTCACTACAGGCCTAACACAGAGAGGTTTCTGGGACACAATTAGAAGACGCACGCGACGAAGACAAAGGCGATTGGAAAAAAACGACACTCTTCGTTTCGTGTCACCGTGACTGCCGGTGGAAAGCCGACCAGGCTCAGACTCCCGTAGGGTCGTGGCTCACACAGCAGGCGTTGTCCATTTCAATGTCACATGTCACATGACACGCATGCATGCAGAGGGCTGATACACTCACAGCCCTGATTCTACTGCGGTGGTTTGAGGGGATGGCGGTCCTGTCGGTCTGCCCTGTTAACCCGGTCCTGGTGTGAGTTTACTGCTCGGCGCCTCGGGTGGAGGGGCGGTCGGAGGAGAGTCCTCGTCGGTTCGGCTGACATCCTGGTGAAATGAGCGGCTTGGTGGAGTTTCACGGGGCCCACATCTCACCTGTAGTTGTACCTCGCTGTTCCTGCGGTGCGACGAGGCCGTAGCTCCGCGAGGGACGGGGCACCACGTCATTCGGAGTGGATGAACCCAGCGTGGCTCGCGGGTAGAGAGGGGCGTTCATTGCACCCGTGTTGTTTATGCTTGATTCCCGTGTGAGGGAATCATTTTTTGTTTAAAGGAATGGAAATGTATGCAGTCATTACTTCAGCTTGCTGTAGATAAGAATGTCTGCTAAAACGTTAAATGTTATCGTAAATATCTGCTATAGATCAGGGGGGGGCACTCAAATGTCACGCTATGAAGTTCTGAAGCCTTATGGTTTGGTCTAAATCCGTCCCCACATTAGAGGAATTACACAGGAAACGGTGGAGTGACCTCATGGCATGAAGTGGGCTGAACCGTATTGTATGTGGGCAAGGCCACAGATGTGCCCTGAGTAGTGTACGTCTGGCGGGCCTTTATGACAGTGTGGCTTGTTAGCGTTGCAGAGCCTCTTGGTTTTGACCCCAGGGCCATCCGCTGGGGGTTCCTGCTCATGAGATTTTAAACAGGCCTCTCAATAATGCACAACACCTGCTTATTATTGGGAAGGACGCGCTGAGAGCCTGCGTCATTGGTTTTGCTGACCTGCTCTGTGTCTCATATATCTATCTGTCTATAACTCACTCTGTCACTATCTACCTGTCTCTATAATTCTAAAACGCACTCTGTCTCTATCTACCTGTCTCAATAACTAACTCTGTCTCTATCTAACTGTCTCTAAAACTCACTCTGTTTCTATTTACCTGTCTCCATAACTCACTCTGTCTCTATCTACCTGTCTCTATAACTCACTCTGTCTCTATCTACCTGTCTCTATCTACCTGTTTCTGTAACTCATGCTGTCTCTATCTATCTGTCAATAACTCTCTCTGTCTCTATCTATAACCTTTTTCTATAACTCACTCTGTCACTATACCTCACTCTGTCACTATCCACCTGTCTATATAACTCACTCTGTCTCTATCTACCTATCTCTATCTGTATATAGTTCACTTTGTCTCTCTCTTTCTGTCTGCCTCTATGACACACTCTCGCTCTCTTTCTATCTGCCTCTCTACAGTTTGCTCTGCTTCTTTCATTCAGTTTCCCTCTCCCATTATGCACCAATCACTCCTCTCCTGTTTCCTCTTTCTGTCTCAAGCATTATTCTCAGACGGGCCCTTAGGCTGGTGCCCCCCCCCCCCCCCCCTTTTACTCAGCTTAGCCTGCTTGTGAGTGATTTGAGGTTAGGGTACCATAACAGTAACTCCAACAGCTGTTTTCAATGGGGCCCACACTGCAACAGGCGGGGGTCTTAATGGACCGACACCAACCATCCTAGAGAGGACTCAGCAGTACATGTGGTGGCTTTGGCCCGAGGTAAACCTCCATTCAGCTTCCCATGTAGGCGTGGTCGTAGAGCTTGCTTGCTCTCTGACTCTGTTTTTGTGTCTACATGTTGTTTCCTCGGGCTGTAGTATGTCAGATGGAGCTAGCTGTCTGTTCAACCGTAGGCCTAGGTGATTCCTTCATGCTGTAATCATCTATTGTCTCCCACCTGTGAAGTATCTCCGGGTTACATTGACTATGTTTATTGTTTTCCACTCAAGACGCCAATTATTTTGGGTTGCTCCAGGAGATACTTGCTTTTTGTTGCGGAACAGCTCCTAGATTGTTGGTTGATTCCCTCTGTAATCCTACTAAATGGGACACAGACAAACAAACCTGAGCTTCGGTTTTCCGTTCTCATGTCCTTTTTTGAAACGAGAGATGTGGGAGGTTTTGACCCCCCCCCCACTCTCTCCTTCACACACAGTATCTCCACTCCAACCCGGGGAGCTCACTCAGAGGCTTGTGTGACAGGACTTGGCAGTGGTTCAAGAACAACATTAAGCCAGTAGCCAACCTGCCAGTGAGCACATCTCCTCTCAGACAGCACAAGGCTGCCTTGGTTGGCAGAGTGGCTCCGTTGTGCTGTGTACCTGCTCTGGAAAGCACCGGGCCAGACCTGACTGGACGGGTTTGAGACCGGGTGGGCTGTCACCCTCTGTGCAGGTGGGTCCCACGACGCTTAGCGATCGAGTAGACAGCCGAGAGTTTTCTAGAATCCGGTTCTTCTTTTCGTCATAATTAATGAGATGGGATGACTTAATCGGTTCAGTGTTCAGCAATGTCAGTAGTGTTTAGAGGAATAGAGAATTCAAAAGATAGATGGATAGATAGATAAAATTATAATGATTTGATTTTCCTTTAGCATTTCTTTTCTTATTTCAAATGGTAAATACAAATCATCATGAACATAGAACCACAAAAGCCTTGTCCTATGTTATGTAAAGACATTTTGTTATTTAAAGTGCCGTATTATCTTAAACAAAAACTA
Source organism: Novumbra hubbsi (assembly GCA_016801125.1). NCBI lineage: Eukaryota > Metazoa > Chordata > Actinopteri > Esociformes > Umbridae > Novumbra > Novumbra hubbsi. Next base: position 15,437 of record JACXGK010007261.1, on the reverse strand, counting down.
AGCAAGCAGATGGAAGTATCCACCACAGTTTCTAAAACATATGAATACTCAAACGGATAAAATGTCAATTTTTCATCCACTGTTTTGGTGCTTTAGTTTGATGGGTGACATCTGTCAGGTTAGACGTGTATCTTTCATGTGGAGCACTGAAGTGGGATTCTCTGTTCTGGAGAGATTTACGAAACGAAATAAGGACGCTTTTTAGTAATCTCTCCCTGCATCCACAAATGGCTTAGCCAGCTGTTTTCTGCTACTGTATAAAAAACCTGTAATGATGTCTTTCAATATTTGTAATTTTTTTTCATTAGGCTGGCCTGCCCTCGGTGAGTTGTTTTATAATCGGCTGGCATTGATCTCTGCTGATGCTAGTATGCATTGCATTCAGAGATCTATAAAAGGGCTGTGTGGGTTATCTGCAGGAGGTTTATGAACACATAGTCAGAAGGCTTCAGAAGTTTCAAAAATGTTTGTTGTTTAATAGAGACACGTTTAGGTTTTTGTTTACCCTAAAAAGCATCTATTTTATGTTAACAGTTAGTTGATTTTGAGACTGGTTATTGAAAGGGAAGGAAGAAGAGCGAGTTTATGTAGAAGGAAGAAGAGAGCGCCTGGCTTCTACTTCATTAACAAGGAAAATCCTCCACATTCTCTGGTTTGGTTTAACACAAGAAAATAACTTCCTTGATGACTAGCCATTGTGGGAATTTGGGTTCTCACGGAGCGCTAGACATCGTCTGTTGGTCTGACGCCGTGTTTTACTCAATCACTCAAATGTATTTTATAAAGCCCCTTCCACATTGGCAGTTGTCACAAAGTGCTTAAACAGATAGCCAGCCTGGAACCCCAACAACCAAGCAAGAGTAAATGCATAGTATATAGAGTATAGGTTAAGATAGGTAAAGTGCTGTCAGGAAAGCTGCAATTAACTAGTCTATGCCTGAGGGGTTATCTGTTGGTAAACGTTTCTGGAGTTGTTCCTGCCACAGGTTGGGGGAAAACCAATCCACACAGCTGTCACTGTGCTGACCATCCAGGTGGAGACGGCTGGACGTTAAGCCATGACATGCAATAGACCACTGTAGCGTTTGGTTTAAGGAGTGAATCGGCTCCTGTTCCAGTAGACCGCTGAGTGAGCGGGCCAGAGACCCCTCTGCAGAGGCATTGGGTGTTGATTTGAAGGTGGTGTTGTGTAGCGTGGTTCTGACGGTGTGGGTTTGGTCTGTTCTTTGTGGTTGTTGGTAAAAGCCCAACGGGACGCTGAGCCGGAGGTTTTGGTTTGGCCTTATCAGAAGCGGGGGAGTGTATATCAACAGGTCCACGAGCAAAACAACGGGAACCGTTATGTCCTCACACACCCGGTCCAGAATACTCTGTCCTTGCTCGGCAGGTGAGGCTCCGGCCAAACTTGTGGTGTTGTTTTGTTTTTAGCTTAATTTAGATGTTCTGTGGTTTTGTCACTTTTGGACGGGTGGTTCTGTTGTTGTCAATGCTTGTTGTTGTCAATGCCGGAAGACAACTGCCTCACCGCTAACAAACTTGAAAATACTTGTTTTTTAGGGAGCAGATTTTGGCGTTTTATGGCAGTAGATCGATCACTCGGCATGGGACCTTTCCCCACACGTTTTATTTCCTAACCAAAATGCTGGGCTGTAGAAGGTTTGTTGGATGATTCTACATTTAGGGTGGTGTGAGAGTCTACTGTAGCTTATAATCAGGATTAGTCACATCCCACCACTAAGAGGGATCGATGAGATAGATTTTCTTGGGCGTTTTCCTGCATGTCCCTCTAATTCTTCTCCGAGATCTTTCTTTATTCAGGGATTCCATGTTTCCTTTTTGCTTTAGCTGCTATAGTACCACAAACTCCAAGGTGTCAAATACACAGACTGTGCTGAAATGACGCTTTCCCTTCACTTGATGTTGGACTGTGTTACAGCTCTGACCAACCCCCACCCTAATCTTCCACCCTAATCTTCCTCACCATCCTGCTACTGTCCACTGACTCGTTGTCCTGCCACTGTCCACTGACTCGTTGTCCTGCCACTGTCCACTGACTCGTTGTCCTGCCACTGTCCACTGACTCGTTGTCCTGCCACTGTCCACTGACTCGTTGTCCTGCCACCATCTGCTGACTCGTTGTCCTGCCACCATCTGCTGACTCGTTGTCCTGCCACCATCTGCTGACTCATTGTCCTGCCACTATCTAATGACTCACCATCCTGCCACTATCTAATGACTCACCATCCTGCCACTATCTAATGACTCACCATCCTGCCACTATCTAATGACTCACCATCCTGCCACTATCTAATGACTCGCCATCCTGCCACTATCTAATGACTCGCCATCCTGCCACTATCTAATGACTCGCCATCCTGCCACTATCTAATGACTCACCATCCTGCCACTATCTAATGACTCACCATCCTGCCACTATCTAATGACTCACCATCCTGCCACTATCTAATGACTCACCATCCTGCCACTATCTAATGACTCACCATCCTGCCACTATCTAATGACTCGCCATCCTGCCACTGTCCACTGACTCCCAGTGACGTTGGGTTGATGCGGGTCAGCGCAGGAAATCGGAAAGAGCTCCCTCTTCTCGTCAAGCTGAAACGAGAAGGTCCGTAAGTCTCATTAACGATCAGCCTTGATGAGAAGTCCACACCCTCCAACCCTGTTGGACGATGAACCGTCTCGTGAAGTAAGGCCTGGAAATACTCATTAACACTGCTCCTTCTCCTGGGCCGATGTCTCTGAACCTCATCGGTGCACAGGTCTAGCTAGCTGTGCTCACTGACGTGCTGACAAGCTGGAAGCAGAGTGGGCCTATAGCACAGAATTAGGGCTGCTGGACTCGGCTAAATATAACGACAGGGATGATAGCCTTATAATAGTTCTCCTGTAAGCTGCTTCACACCTTGCCAGAACAACACAGAATAGGTTATAGACACGGCGGAGTCAGATTGCGTTGGAATCTGAACCGTGGGTATTGGCTGCAGGCCTACGACCCAGGGAGTGTGATGGAACAGCAGGCGTACGACCCAGGGAGTGTGATGGAACAGCAGGCGTACGACCCAGGGAGTGTGATGGAACAGCAGGCGTACGACCCAGGGAGTGTGATGGAACAGCAGGCCTACGACCCAGGGAGTGTGATGGAACAGCAGGACTACGACCCAGGGAGTGTGATGGAACAGCAGGCCTACGACCCAGGGAGTGTGGTGGAACAGGGACCCGGGGAGAGCTGAAACAACACAGTATATCATCCAGCTGAAGACGTCAGACCTCGTATGTTTTGACCTTGGGGTGGAGCGACAGAAAACCAACAAACTGTCCTGGACCGCGTGTTTGGTGCGCTGTAACAGTTCTTGTTGTCATGCTTCGCTGGGGTGGGAGTAGCTGTCCGTTTACGGACGGAACCCTCCACTCTGGTGGAACCGGTGTGTTGCAAAAACTGCACCTGCATGAAGTACAAATGCCCGACCAGGAAGTGTGGTGGAACCGCAACCACTAGAACCCGGTCGCTCACACTCGTCGTGGTTTCATTAACTCTTCATTAACCGGCCTCCCCGTCTCTGCGCCGTGTGCATTGGCAACGGCCACGGATCTCTCTGAGGTAAAGGCAGCATTATGAATCACAGAGGCTGCTGTCGCAGTGGGACGTCAGGCTGCTAAACCTGCTGACGTGGCGATCCGCATAGCACAAGTCCTCCGCTCTGTGTGTGTGTGTGTGTGTTCTGCAGAGTGCGAGGCGACTGTTCACGTTGGTACACACGTGGAGGCCCTCTGTCCCGGTCTCCCCCGCATTCCCACTGTCCCATCTGTCGGTCCGTCTGTATGTCTGTCTGTCTGTCTATCGGGCTCTCTGTAATTTAGGATGGATTCAGTGAAATACTAATAGGTAAATCTCTTTGAGATGCTTACCTATGAAGGGAGGGATTGGAGTAAAGAACTATAATAGAGATGCATCAGGGCTGTTCAACTACGTTCCTTGAGGGAAGAACAATTTCAGTATTTTGCTTTTGCCTAGTTGTTAATTGCACTGACTTGACCTTGACTCCAAACACAATGTAGACAGCCCTTAAACACCGCAACCTCAACCCCTTGAATGACGTCTTGCATCGTCACAGAGAAGTGTATTTGTACAGATTTGCAATTTATGTGAGACTGTCACCAAAAACAGAGTTGTGTTTATTTTGAATATGATACTTTGCGGACGTGACTGTTGTTTGCATTGAGTTGTGGGTGATGTCAACCCCGCAAGTGAGTTGTTTCACTCCCTTCGAGCTAAATCAAGGGCAGTTGGGGCAGTTTTTGTTAATTGGACCAGCACTTAAAATGGCAATCAGAACTGTTATCTGGTTTTGAAAAGGATTCCCCAAGGGGAAGTGGACAGGACAAGTTCTTAGGAACCATCCACTTTGGGTCTGGAGTCCAGGCCTGGTGTCCATGGAAAATCTGTTGAATTGCCCTGGCTTATGCTCACATATACAAGCGGTCTGAAAAGGGCACTATAGCTTGAAAATAAATCAACGTTATTGTGACCTAGCGCTGTATTGTAGGTGGGGCGGTGAGTTGCAGATTGACCTGTGGATGGTTAAATTAGCCTACCAGCAGGTCCTGAATGGTCCAGTAATGACTAGGAGCAGAGTCAACAACGACATCATAGTGAATGAATGGACCAATAGGCAGCCTTTGAATATTTACCCCCTCCCCCCAAAAAACTAAATGACAGACTGCCTAACCCTGGAAATGTATTTGGAAGCAACGACTCCACTCAGACTATTTTGTGTTTTTATTAATGCTATCCTAGAAGTTTGCATACCTTTTGCAATGAACAACCGGAGTGGTAACAGTCGGATGTCTTCTTCAACCCCGCTGAGAAAACATCTGAAATGACACAGAATGAACGCAGCTCCGAAATAGCTTGAGGAAACCGCGTTTTTGTTTTCTCGCCTTTTCTGCTCTGTCCATAGTTCTGTTTGTCTGTTTGCGTCTTTGGTTGGTGCAAATTTAAACCCGATAGCCCGTTACTCTAACCTAGTCAGCTGGCCTTTCGACACCACAGCTTGCCTGGTGTAATCCATATCTGGGATTCTATTTGGGTCAGCCCAGCGGTACATAGTGTACGCAAACAGACACACTCGTGTATACAGACACACTCACAGATGTATAGCCTACATAACATCACAGGTTTTTTGCTTCACATGACTCGTGCCGATAACATCAGGACAGATGTTTCCCTGCAACCCGACCGTTTTGCATTGTTTCATGAGCCACTCCAGCGACCGGCCAATTTACATAAAATGTTTTGCTTGTTTTTGTGGCTTTGCCGTAGACTCCTATTTGTCTGTGTGTGTGTTAAGCATTTGGATAAAGAAAAACACAACATGAATTAAGAAAGAGGACGTTTGCAGTGGTTTTCAACGAGCCAATGAGGGCGAAGGCTATTTCACACGGTGTGTCCTTGAACTGAAGGTCTGTTCTCTGGAAGCAGACTTCAAACTGTGCACTGGACGCGGTCAGGTTTGTATTTTTCCAGTTTGGTTTTGATTTGGAGTCACTACACTTTGGATACAGTACATGAACACAACACAATAAGTCAAAAGAATGATTGTGTGCCCTTTTACAAGACTTTGGCCAAGGCCTGTGTTTTAAGTGAGATGTAAGCAATAAATTAATTAGGTAAGAAGCGTACGCTCATGAAGTCTTAATTACTCTATATATTTAGTTCTCATAGTTCCAAATGGTAGCGATGTCGACAGCCGTGTCTTCTTCCGTTTGCCAGAATCTCTGATAATACTCTGGGAGTGTGTCTGTTTAAACCTTTTACAGTACAAACAGGGAAACAATTTTGAGAATGCTAAAAACAGCGCTAATGATCTTGTTGGGGAAAGGCATTGCACTTCTCTCCTTGTTTGGGATGAGCAGGTAATCCAATTTCAGCCATGTAAATAAATGACAACCAAAATAGTTCCCCCAAGCTGGCCTTCATGTAGAGTGTAACATTTTAGGAGGCCTAAAGCAAGTCACAGGAGAACACAGACAGACTGAAGGCAGGTTCTTTAATTTGCTCCTGACCTTGAACTTCACAGAAACTCAGCTCTCCCCTTTCTCTCTCCCCCTTTTACTAACCTCTCCTCTTTCCTTCGTTCTCTGAACCCCTACTCGTCTCACGCCGTTTGTGGCAGGCTTTCACTTCTGTCCACGAAAGTAAAGGGTATGTTTGGGTTGCGACTGAGACCCTGTTAGATAAATATGTAATTTGGTATGAGAGCAGAGGCCTTTTGAGTGGTTGAGTTACCACAGAACAACGGGGCTGTTGTATGCTGTAATGCTCAGGGGGGAAGACAAATTACACGTTATCTCTGTTTTTGTCACGTCTGTTATTGTAAGTTGCATTGTTGCGTTTTGGGATCAGCGTTAGTGTAGTTACACTGAAAGGCCAGGAGGATGATGCTACTACAAGTGCTAGCTTCTTTGTTTATATTATTTATCCGTTCTTCCCTTTTCTTTCTCTCCCATTGAAAACTCGATCTGATCAGGGGCGATAGCACACATCCTTGGAATTGGGGGGAGAACCAAGATGGTGGTGTTGTTTCTGCATTGTTATGCTCTTACACAGTAACTGATCCCTGCCCACTGCGCTACAGAATAAAATGACACTTTCTGAGAGAAACGGACAGAGGTGGATGGAGACAGAAAGATAGATATAGAGATAACTAGAGATGCATGGATGGATAGATAGACAGACATATATGGATAATTGATAGAGAGAGGCCGTGTTGGATGGATGGATGGATAGAAATAGAGGTGGAGAGAAGGATAGATGGAGACAGATAGAGATAGTTATAGTTGGATAGATGGATGATAAAGACAGAGATGGTGATAGATAGATTGATTGATAGATAGAAACAAGGAGGGGTGGATGGAGACAGAAATTGATAGAGATGGAGGGACAGACTTAGAGAGATTTAATTTCCATTTGCTTTGACAATGTTAACAGTTAGATGCAAAAGAGACAGAGTGAGAAAGATACAGGACAATGACGGAGAACTGAGAGGGAGACAGAGTGAGGTGCAGGGTGTGTCTGGGAAGGGTGGGTGGGTATAGACAGGGTGTGTGGATGTAGGCAGGGTGGGTGTAGGCTGGGTCGGTGTAGGCAGGCAGGGTGGGTGGGTGTTGGCTGGGACGGTGTAGGCAGGGTGGGTGGGTATAGGCTGGGTGAGTCTGTGCAGGCTGTGTGGGTGTAGGCTGGGTGGTTGGGTGGGTGTAGGCAGGGTGGGTAGGTGTAGGGTGGGTGGGTGTAGGCATGTTGTTCCAGGTTCTCTGGCAGTATAATGTGAACGTTATGTAACCACTCTGCGGCAGGCAGGCAGGTCGTTTGGCAGCACACACACACACACACGTAGACTGAGCCTGACTCCCTCTCCTACTCTCTCCAGCTGATGTCCAGCCGTCCGTTTTACTGCTCCTCTCTGTCACTCATCCTGTTCAGTGGCTGACTGGGGACTTTGTTACTCTGCTGTACAGCAGCATTATGTAGAAGTACTCAACATTACCCAGCATTATGTAGAAGTACCCAACAGCCTAGTGGACAGATTCCTCACATCTGCTGAAACAATGGCCTGGATTTACTTTTCCTCATAGTGGAAAGAACAGCGTTATGTTATTGTATTGAATTAACTTTTCATGTGACTAGGTGAGCTAAATAAATAGGGCTATATGGAACAAGCCCCTATTGTGTGTGTGTGTGGGAGTTACGAATCTGAGATGGTTAAAGTACGTTTGTTACATCAGACAGAGAATCAAGGCCCCACTACCAAATGCCCAGAGCTCATTTAAAAGCCTTCTGAGAACCTCTTAGTTTCTCCTATTTCTCAGTTTTGTAAAAAAAAAAAAGAAAGAAGTAACATGTTTTGCATCAGACGAGGAAATCCCTCTGACGACTCGTCTCATGTACCGTAAGATAGTAGCCCGTCAAGCCGTTCCACACCTCCGAGGTTTCAGTGAGTCTGTCGGCAAAGGAAGGAGAAATAAAGCGTAAGAACGATGAAGACACAGGCAGCACACTGGATAGAGCGATCTCAGGTGACAACAGTACCGCTATGAACTCCAACAGTTCCCTCAAGTTGCTCCTCGATATATTAACCCCCCCCCCCCCCCCCCCCCCCCTTACATGCAGTCTTTACCCCCCTCCCCCTTGCAAAAATATCGACAGACAGGCCGTGTGAGAGGTACACCCAGCCCATAGACAGAGACTCTCACGGGCTATCAAATTGCCAGGACACAATGTTATTAACCCCCGGTGCCCTTCAGCTAACCCCCTCTGCCCTGTGGGCGCTAACAGGCATCGGGTGGCTGTTTCCTGCCCCGCGACCGACACGTCCGTGATCTGACGAGGTTCTTGGTTTGGAAATGTGATTTGCACGCTAATTTGTATTCGTAACGAAATACTTTGGGACAGTCAATTTCTGTGTAATGTTTAAAAAAAAAAAAAACGTTTTAAAGTTCCTAGATGCTAGATTGATAGAGCATTGAATTAATCTTAAAAAAACATTTGTGCTTGATAAATAGGTTCAGTTATGGGTCACGGATGGATTGATGTTAGGACTGCATGATCAGTGTGAGATATATTGGGGCCAGGAGCCTTTGCTCACTTACTGCTCATGTACACAAAAGGCCAGACACTAAAGGAAACTATTGATTCACTGACACAGACCAGTCCGGCTCATGGACCGATTCAGTTACCGGTTCTCGCACACCGCCCGGTACACCTCAGGGACAGATTAAGATACTGAGTAACTCTCACGGACCGGTACATCTGAGGGACTGATTCAGCAGCAGATTTACTAACACAGACCGTGCATTTCAAGTACTGATTCAACTGCTGATTCATTCACACAGACTGGTATACATCTCAGGGACTGATTCAGCTACTGATTCACTTGTGCTTTACAGACGAAATTCTGGCCTTCGGAGAAAGCCATCCCGGCTGATTGGGAATCTTTCATCTCGTAGAGACAATCTGGGCTCTCAAATGTGCCTCTCCATGAAGACAGATAGCCTGAAGTAGTAGCCCTTGCCCTACAGGAGAGTATGATGTTTCCTAGGGGTGTAAGGTGACGCAGCCTGGGGACCACGAGGAGGTCGGGGGACCACGAGGGGAACGGGGGACCACGAGGGGAACGGGGGACCACGAGGGGAACGGGGGACCACGAGGGGAACGGGGGACCACGAGGGGAACGGGGGACCACGAGGGGAACGGGGGACCACGAGGGGAACGGGGGACCACGAGGGGAACGGGGGACCACGAGGGGAACGGGGGACCACGAGGGGAACGGGGGACCACGAGGGGAACGGGGTCCACGAGGGGAACGGGGACCATGAGGGGGACCACGAGGGGGCCGGTTGACCACGAGGGGAACGGGGGACCACGAGGGGAACGGGGGACCACGAGGGGAACGGGGGACCACGAGGGGAACGGGGTCCACGAGGGGGCCGGTGGACCACGAGGGGATTGGGGGACCACGAGGGGAACGGGGGACCACGAGGGGGACCACGAGGGGGACCACGAGGTCCCATTTGCGAGGACCCATTTGCGATCATGGCCTTGCTTCATCACAGTAACATGCATTTGGTGTGGCCAGTCGAAGATCAAGATGTTTCCTTCGCATTTTGCCAAGACATTCTCAGTTCTTTATTATGCAGTTCAACATGACAAGGAAGTATTATTGACCAAAACCCATACCAGAGCGAAACATGACAAGGAAGTAGTATTGACAGGAACCCATACCAGAGCGAAACATGACAAGGAAGTAGTATTGACAGGAACCCATACCAGAGCGAAACATGACAAGGAAGTAGTATTGACAGGAACCCATACCAGAGCGAAACATGACAAGGAAGTAGTATTGACAGGAACCCATACCAGAGCGAAACATGTTTTTCCTCCTTGTCTTGTTCCAACCTACTTTCGCCTCATGGTCCTTGGTTCTGTCTTCCAATGACTTATTAGAGGCTCGATCAGAACGCACTGAATCACAAAGTGTCACGTGTCGTCTGAGGTGTTCTCCTTGTGGAACATGCTGTTTCCCCGTCCTCATCCCTCCAAGGGGTCTCCAGACCAATCCTTTGAGTCGTGCTAATGCCTAGCGTGCGCACACACACACACACACACACACACACGCACAGACGGGGTCGTTGGTTATTAAAGCAGCTTAATTCATTCCTTGACTAAAATGAACGAAAGGGCAAAACCTTAGAAGCCCCCCAGAGATGTGTGAGCCGAACAGGGTTTGTGGGCGGCCATAGAATGTACACGCTAATCACCCATTCCTCTCCTTCCAGCCACGCCCACCCAGAAATCTTTCTCGTTAGGCCAGTGGGCTTCAACGTGGGTTGGAATGGTTCTCTTTTAATAACTGTCCACGTGTGTGTGTGTGTGTGTGTGTGTGTGTGTGTGTCTCTCTCTCTCGACCGGGCTGATCGGCGACTCCTCCCCCGCGGCGTACCCCGGGTAGTGCAGATTGATCGGCCACTCGATGGGGATTCACCGAGGAGCTCTACCCTTCGTCGCCTCCTGCCCTCCACCCCGCCTCCTGCCCTCCCTCTTCCGCACCTCCTCCACACAAATCATGAAACTGGTATTAACTGAATGGCAATTGATATGGATTTTTACTGATTCCAGTAGACAGTAAACGTGTGGGGGGGGAGAGAGAACACGGCAACACAGGAGAAAAGCCATATCTCATATTCACACGTCCGTCTTCACAATAAATCCCCCGGCCTGGGGAGTGCTGTTTCAGGCAGACAGAGCCGGACCGCCCAGAGAATCAAACCAACACCTCTCTTGAGAAACACACGGGGAATGTATTATACGCTTTAAGAGATTATTCCTCCATCCCGATTACCGCGGTTTGGGGACGTCCAAGAGCTTTACCCGGGACAAGCTTGCACCCGTCGCCCACAGAGCCGCCGGCGTTTTGGATTCAGATCCGTTGCCGGTTTTAGTTTTTAAATCGGATTGTCTCCTCCGGGGGCCTGAGGTGTCGCGCGTCTGGCTGTTCGCATGACGAGGAGGAAGAAAATGGCTCCCCAGAACACTGATGCGGACGCCATGCAGGTGCAGGAGTTGGTGGTTCCTCCTGCTCACAAAACCACCACCTGCCCTGCCGCCACAAGTGGAGGAGGAGGAGGAGGTGTGGTCCTAGAGTCATGCCAGGAGGAGTCTGTGAGCGAGGGGTCTATAGACCGGATCCCGCTACGTCAGTGGGTGATGCATGGTGCCGTCATGTTCGGACGGGAGTTCTGCTACGCCATGGAAACGGCCCTGGTGACGCCCGTGTTGCTGCAAATAGGTAAGAAGCCTGTGTGTGTGTGTGTGTTTGGTGCCTGTCGAGCCACGGGAGAGTTCATGTGTTGTCTCCGGTTGTTACAGTCAATCTCAGTTACAAAATGGCGGTTGTCTCCGTTTATACAGGAGGCGTGACTACCCACACTACAGTACCTCAAGGCCATTGGCTGATTATGACAAGTAACACAGAATACATCCATAAGTACTGAAATCAGATGCATGTTAGCAACAAACGCTCAACCACACACACACACACATCAGACAATCCCAGAGTGAGGTGGCTGAATAGGCATACTGTACATTTACCATTGACAACAGCAGTGGTATAATGTGTTGCTTTGATTTGACACAATCTCCTCCATGGTAACCAAACAGGGATAAGGGTGTGGGACTTCTGTCTCTTCTGGACCTTCCAGGGCCTTAGCCCTGCCGATGCCTAGTTGAACCAAGGCCTGTCCCTCTCTGAATCACACTCTGTCATCAGCTGATTAGACAGGTGTTAGCTAATGTCACTGTTTTAAACATTTCATCATGATGTTTGACCAGCTGTGAGGGCGGAGCACCAAGCCATACAGACACTAGTGCCGCCTCAAATGGCTTTCTGCTCTCTGTGTAGTGCAGTGCTTTAACCAGGGCCTGTGGCGCATTTGGGAATAGTTTGATATCTGCAGTCTTGCTGAGTGACTAAGCAGAAGATTACATCTGTGTAGGAGTAGAGGATGCTGGGAGATGCGATATTACAGCTTTTTTTGAACTGCCGTTGAAGCAAATGTTTTTTGGCTGTTAATTCATTCGTTGCATAAATTAATCCATTTTGGGGTGGAATCCATCTTCTTCTTTTCTCATGCTTTTTGCCACAGCTGATTCATTGGGCCCAGCTGGGTTCCATCGTGGCTGACATCAGTGTGGATGATGCCCCTGATGGTGCAGCTGGCTGAGCGCCTGTCCTGTCCTCCATCCTTCCCAAGCCTCAACGCTCACACCCACCTCCCGGAGAGAGAGGAGGGGTTAAAGGAGGAGAAGGATGTAGGAGGGGGCAGGCGGGCAGACAGGAGTCAGAGAGATGAAGAGGTGGAACTGGACTGATTGACCTGTGAGGGAGGTGAGGAGCAGATAAATAAAGTGATGTAGAGACCAATAAAGAGGGAGAGAGGTGGAGATGAGGTGAGCGAGAGAGGTGTAGATGGGGAGAGTTGCCTCTCCAGCTATCCTGGAACTGCACGTAATTCTCTGGCCTCAGCTGTGATGCTGCGTCCCAAGTGAAACCCTGTTTCCTGTGTTGTGCACTGCTCTTCACTTGAGCCCACACACCTTGCATGACACGGACTGAGTCGCAATGACCGTGTGCTAAAGTGACATCATTTATTCCCGGTTACGTAACCCGGTTACTGAAGTGGAGTGCGATCCAGGGAAGCATCCCAGTCTGGATGAACTTGTCTTTGACTTGAGCGATGCCGTCTGATTGGGATCCATAAGAGTGAGATAATGCCTGGCCATCTGTTGACGCTCTCCTTGGTCACATATAACGTCAAACCCTAATTAAATTACATCTTGTTATTGGACATTATCAGAGTTCTAGATAATGTATTACCTGTATTACCTTTGCACAGATTCCTATGGGCTCAATTAGAAGATATGGTTTCACTTTTTTATGAGTGTCCCACTTTCCATCTATAGATAGTACTACTATCAACAAACGTTCTACCAGCTGTCTGTAGATAAGCATCTGTTTGCTAAGGTCAGGGTTATGTTTAGGGGGTTTAAGGTAAGGGTTGAGGTTAGGGTTAGTACATAGTTTGATAAAATATTACTGATAGTAAGGTTGCAGTCTGTAGAGCATTTTGTCGACCTTGTGTCTGTTATCTCCGTACGTTGTATTGCAAGTCCATTGATTGCAGCGCTTTTTCACCAAGTCGTGATTAAATGTGAAGCCTTAATTGTATCTATAGTAATATAATTCTAGTCCTGAGAATAGTAATATAATTCTAGTCCTGAGTCCTCAACATTGGGTTTCCATCCTCTCCTGCTGACCAGGGACCAAAATAGGATTTCGCACCTGGTTTGTTTTACACCTGGTTTGTTGTAGCCCTCGACCGGCAGAAGGTGATGTTGACACAACGAAACGGGTGGAGAAGGAAGAATAAAAAGATTTTCCACTTGAGTGGTTGAAATACAGTCACGCCTGTTCATATGTAAACCAAGCATGATGGCAACAGTAGGTATCAAATTAACTGGATTGAGATGGATTCACGCTGTTCAGTATTGTCAGACAAATTGCCGAAACCTATGTGGGCTCAAGTCATTTAGCGCTTCACTTGTCTTTTGACTGTGTGCTTAACGCATGACCTTCTGGAAAATGTTACCACCCGATTGGCCAATTTGTCTTTGTCTTCGTTACTCATAACATTTAGCGCAAGTTGTTGCGCAAATAGCAGAAATGACCTGCATTGTTTTGGGCACCAATTAGTGAGATAAGACGGGGAGTTGCAACAGGAGTAAATGTTCTCTGTTGTTTGATAGCTGCTGTCTTTAAAGTATCTACTTTGAATAGCAACTCCAAATGACATAATGTCAGACGAGGTAGATCTAGACCCAGCTAGGAACAAAACATGTACAATGTGTCCTTATTGAATGTTTTATTCTGCATATTATTACCGACTAAAACTCAGTGCAGTGTTTGGAAATGGCAGATGATTGCTTTAGGCCATTATTTCATAAGGCAGGTCAGAAACACTAGAAAACTGAACACTGGGAGTATTTGTGTAGTATACTGAAAAATCTGTGAGCACTGCGATTCAGAACTCTTAACTATGCCGCCTTTGTCTGAACGACTTGTCTCGGCAGGAGAAACCATGACACGTGTGTGTTACCGCGATTCCTGCTTAGTCAGTCTGTGTATGTTGCGTAAAAGGTGACCTCATTAGGACCAGCTTTCCAGGGTCTTTCCTGTCCGGGCCTCCGTGTCATCGCCACAACGTTTACTGCTGGCACCGGGCGAGGCGGGGGAGGGGGAAGAGAGGTGTGGTCATCAAGAGGGGTGTGAGGGGAGGGGGGTCAAGGGGAGGGGGGAAGGAGACTGGGTGGGGAGGGTCTAAGATGAAAAGGACGTCAGAAACGTGGAGAGAGGAGGTGGGAGAAAGGAGGTGGGCGAGAGTCGTTCTACTGGTCCTTCGGCGGTGCCATTGAGGAGTGTGTGTGTGGCCAGAGTCCCCTGTGATTGGTTGGTTGGCACCTCCGCAGTGCTGCTATTCTCCTAACAGGAACCAACCTAATCGTGCCTCATAAACGTGGAAACTGAACAATCACAGGAGAGTAATAATCCCCCTTTCAGGGGCTTTTCACCAAAACAAATGTATCGCACTCATTGTTTGTTATTTTCTTCACACAGGGTTAACCACCCAAATGTGACATTTGTATAGTTTATTAACTCAATAAATGAGAACTAGACTGAACTTGGGGAAATGCCATGTCAGGCAGAAATAGCCCGGTCCAAATTTCTGTCTGAATTTATGCTCACTGACAGCACACTGGGATATGGGGACCCCCTGCCTCTATGGAATAACTAAGTGCCTATCGACATGACAAGAGAGACAATCAAACGTTAGATAGACTGATTAGGGTTTGTTGGCATTACGAGACTTACCAAGACCACTCAAGAAGCTACTTCATTTCGTTGTTGTGTAAACGTGCAGTTATCGTTAGATAGAGATGCTGCCTACCAAAATAATTAGGGGAACACGTAATCACACATCTGGTCTGACAATGGGTCTGAGAAATTCATCCGATACCATTCCCTGTTGGGGGGTTGTCTTGCTGTTGCCTCTCCAGTGTACCTGTTGTCACTTTCATTTGCACCAAAACCAGTGACATTGATTCACAATCGCTTATGCTTAATGACTGGCGATGACATATATCCTTGTAGTTTAATTGACTTGGTGTTACACAGTGATGATTATGCGTCCCCATTAAAGTTTTTAGAGCAGTGTATGTACATACATGAATGCATTCATATAGTTTCTGCAACCCCTAGTCACCTCGACTGGCTAGACCGCCTGACCAGTAACCCCTAGTCACC